>VNKC01001935.1:0-38704 GCA_008042775.1 Drosophila pectinifera
ACCTTAAATCTAATTGAATGTGTGAATTTTGCTTAACGACTACTAATGTGTATTTATATGTATGTGTTTGAAGAAGAAATGAATAAGACAAAAAAATAATGTAAAAAGGGAATTCAAATTTACTTTACATGTCAAAGTTTATGGTAGCAGTCAGTAGAAAATAATATGTATATGTATGTGTGTGTCGAAACACAAAATTTACACGGCTATGCCGTACTTACGCCGAGTCCAACGATGTCAGCAGGCCTGATGACGTTTGTTGTTGTTGCTGTAAGCTTAAGTTAATGGAAAAATGCGATCATATTACGTCCTATGGCTGCACCATTACAAATTAAAGTAGGGGTCGAAAAATTATATAAGTATGTGTATGTGTATGTGTAAAACTAATTATATCTACGATACTTGGCGGCGTCCCTGCCACAGGCACGTGAATCACGCACAGTGCTATCCTCCAGTCTACTGCGCCAGCAATCACACGACGAACAGGCACGATCAGGTAGTCACTTTGATCACGGCGTCTGTATATGATTCTAATTGGAATCCTTGCTTCGCTGGCTCCTACTGGCAGCACGCGGAGATCTTCGATGTGCACAGTTAGGAATCGGTGGGGCACAGTCAGATAATTTGGTGACGTCCTGCGCAAGATCAGATCGTCCTGCGCAAGATCACAAATTCCCAGAATTGGAATTTTTCGTTATCTCTTTTTCTTCTTGGCGGTGGGAGTCTCTGCCCCGCAGACGGGTCAGCGAAACTATTTAGGCACTTCTTCTTTAAAATAAAACTTATTTTAAACGCTGTTTTTAGCGTGCGTTTGTAAACTCACCTTTGGCCGGCCAAATATGGAATTCCTGGTTGTTTTCTTTAATGAATAATATGGTGGGTGATCGGTATCGCTTTTCGAAACCCTCACAAGCTATAACAGATAAATGGCAAAAGAAGGAATTAAAAAGCAATATCTCGAAATTTTTGATTTACATATTTCTTAATATTCTTCACTTATACTTATGCTTAACTATAAAGAGCCCGTTCCAATTTTTGACTTCCTAAAAATCCTGACGGACTCTATTTGTCACACCAATTCCCACCGTTAATACTCTGTTAACGAAACCTCGAATTCAGATCCAGAAGAACAGAAAATAATTATTTTAAAATACAATGCGATAATGTAAATGGTAAATGATCATTTCATTTTATTCTTCCATGTTTTTTAGAATATTATTGCACAATTTAGCCAATGATAGCAAACTTGATTTGTAATCAATTATTTGGAAGTTTTATCTCAGAATCTGGTCGATTCTAACCTTCAGTATTATCCGAAAGGTAAAAATATAGTTTTTTCAAAGCAATGGTTGAGTCATTTCCGACCCTGTATTGTTTTGGGTCATTGTCCTAATGGTATCGGAAATCTTCACGAATGCCCACATTCTTCGCGCTTTCGATCATATTTGGCTTCAAAATCTCGAGGTAGTGAGTTGTATCCAACGTAGTTTTAAAAAACTTTGGATTTCCAACTCCTGCAGCCGACATACAGGCCTCACCATAACGCTTCCCCCCACCGAGGTTTACTGTCGATTTTAAATTTTTAGTGTGCAGCCTAGTATTTGGATATCGTCACACATAGGATGATCCCTCTGAGTCAAAATGGTGATATATTATCAATATTCACGCATCCGCAAATATGAAAGTATTACAAAAAGAAGAATCCTTTCCCAAGTGCTCTTTGGCGATATTTAACCGGCTCTTGATGTTTTTGGCGCTAATGAATGGTTTCTTTCTAGCTATTCTGCCATTATAGTCATGCTTCCAGAGCACACGTCGAATTGTTTCGGGGAGCCAAAGACTTGCCCAACTCGGTCTCTACCTCATTAGCATCTTTTGGTGCCGATAAGTTAGGGTTTTTCCGAATTTCCGGACGATACAGTGCTCGTCTGTTGGATTAAAGATTTAGTTGGGAGCCGTTTTTCCTTTGTCGTGCATCCAATTCTCGCGGAAAAAACGATATATGATACTATGGACAGTGGAATCACTCAGAGCAACCATTTCGGCAATTTTCCTGCGCGAATTTCCATTTTTTAAATGTTTCTCATCTCATTTTGTTTTGGTCTCATTTTGCTAAAAGAATTTTTTACGCACTTAATTCCAAATAAACTTTCCAAAAATTAACTTGATCAAACTCTGAATATACTGACTAAAGCACAGAAAAAATAGAACCGCTACTTTCCAAAAATACAGGACATTACACGACTTCAAAGTATTTGGTTGAAATAAGCTGTGGCATTGTTTTTCGTTGTTTTTTCGTTATTAATTAAAAAAAAATATTTTAAAAATTAAAACAAAATATATGAAATGAAGAACTTATAATATTAAACCTTAACAAAGCATCGTGCGTTTAAATTATTTTAATTTTCCATTTGGTTCAACTTTTACAAGCGTTTGAACTTTTCGATTGGTGCTGGTTGAAATAATCTGTGAGCCACTGTATGTATATTCTTGATGAGCACCAAAAGCCGACTAGATTTAACCGTGTCCGTCTGCCGTCTCTTAGTTTTAGACTAGTTTAAATAAAACTTTGTACATAGCCTTCATTACCTTCATACCTACAGTCGGAACAGATCAGATCGGACGACCATATCATATAGCTGAACAAAAATAAAGCTTTTTAATTTTTTCAACATAAATGCATCTCTTCTTAGATATGGGGTTTTTATGATTTTATGATTAAGGTTTCATTTTTTAAAAATTTGTACTACTATTAATATCATATAGTTACCATTGAAGCCATCGGAAAATTAATAAAAAAAAATATATAATCTCAATATTTTCCATATTTTTAACATAACTCGAGATATAATTATTAATTACGTTTGGGTTGGGTTATATTTGCACAAGTACTTATTGTAGTACTATTATCATTAACTCTAATCCTCATTAGAATCGATATACCACAAGCTGTCAAGTAAGTCTCTGAACCCTATTGTAGTCCATTAAAAACGTATTTTGCTGACGCCTACTGACTTAGCATTCGGTTTAATCATAAGAGACTGGTTCCGAACGTTGTCGTTCTTTTGGTTCCTAAAAGATCGCGTAAAAATGCCCAAGTCAAAAAGACAAAAATCTCTATCCTTTTTTGTCAAAATATCTAAGTTATTTAGCTAAATATTAATTAAACATAATTAAATCCATTGAGGTAGTTTATCCCGCCTGTGTTAGCTTTGTGCAGTGCAGGTCTCTCTAAACCGTTCCTCACTGTAAGTTTCCGTTTCTGGATAGTCCGAAGAGTCCCTACGAAAAAGAGGGGCATTAGCTCTGATTTACCCACATAGGTCAACTCACTCGACTTCGGAGCAGTCGGAGAAATCGCCATATTCCAACGGTCGCTTGCACAGGCAGCATTTCTGTTTAGAATCTGTGAAACAGTCGTCGCAGTAAACCCCCTGGCAGCCCGGTGTGTCGCAGAAATGAGAAGTCGATCTGAAAAGTGGCTATCCTGGTTAAGGCCGCTCAGCTATAGGAGCTACTTACGAGGTAAGGGTTATGCCGCATATGGTGCACTTATGTTCTTTCATGAAGGAGCAGCAGGAGCAGCACCTGCGGATATGAATAAGGATTGGCAGGAGCAGACAGAATAAAAAAGAAAGCTAGTTTCGGGAAGCCGAAGCTTGTATATCCTTGCACTTAGCAATTAGCCTCAATCGTTCCTAAGAATGCAATAAGACATAGTCCACCGATATCGATTAAATTAAAAAAAAAAAAAGATTATTGCAGGCGTAAACAAATTAATACATAAAAACTTAGAGACTGTAGTGAATGTCTACCGCCGTATAGTTATTAAGATCAAGAATATCATTGATTAAGGGGGTCAGTGTGACGTGTGGGACGATTGACTTACAAGTCACAGTTTATGCCCAAAAATCTCTGCACTATAAAGAAGACATTGAATGAGGGTTGTTTTCGGAATCGAATCTCAGTCAATAGAGATCTGTCTACCCCTGGTAGTCATTGTAAAGCTCGGATGCTGATCAAGAATATGCAATATTCTGCCTAAAATTATATACAGGACAAGGGCTTTATAATCGATCCTTACCAAGCAAATAATCTCCTCAGCCAGATGACCCATCTGAAGTGCACGAAGCTCCCCTTGTGGATAAATTCATTTCGAATCCTGCGACGGGCAAACTTGAAAATGCTAGCTGGACAAAATAGATTAACCAGGGTAAGTAAGTAAGAACTCTCTTCAATTGCTTACCTCTCTTATCGATGATCTTTTTGTATAGAAACATGGCTCTCTCAGTGGCCCTTTGGGGATAGAAATACGCCATGATGCGATGGCGGGTGCGCAGGACATACGGCTCGCTCACCAGGATGACCCAAGCAAGCAGGCAGAGCCCCAGTATCTGAACGTACCCTGAATAGTCAGGCTCAATGGGCAGTGGGAGGCATGGATTGCTGTCGATCGTGCTCTTTTGCGTCAGGGGTCGGAATGCGCCTGCGATTCCTCTCACGAAGTCGGCCACGAATCCCCCGCCCTTGATTTCCAGGTCAATGTAGGCGGGCACCTCTAGGCCGTCCTCTTGGTGGCCGTGGTAGGACATCGTGGCCAGCAGCCAGAACAGGCAATAGTCCAGGAAACAGATCGCAAAAATTTGTAGACAAGTGGTCAACATGAAAAACGCGTTCTCCACAATGGATAGGAGCTCGGACAACGTCAGGCGCAGACTAGTAAGCTGTAATCAGATATGTCATCACATATTTAACAAGAACGGAAGCTTTGGAAACCCGAAGTTTGTATACTCTTGCAGTTTGCAATTGGAACGATTTAATAGAATAAGATATCGAAAACCCTTATTGGAGGTGTATAAAATATTTATTTATAACAACACGTAACTTTTCCAGAAAATTTTCTTCGATTTTCATACAAACTGACCTATTAATTTTATGTCAGTTATAGTCATCTGATTTAAATTTAAAAGTTAAAACATTATTTTTAAATCGGACCGACGGACAGACGACGTGACGGACAGATGGAATAAAATTATAAAACCCTGCTAGGGAATAAAGGTCAGGGTTAATATAAGCTAAATACTAGGACTTTTATTTCTATAATATTATAATATTACAGTATTAGTAGTATTACAGATTTCTTTTGTGAGTATTCTCCTTTTAGTATCTATAATATGTTTTCAAATGTGCACCTAAAATATAATAGATATAATAGATATTGGGCAAACACTTGAAAATCTTTCAGAAATCATAACATGGAAATGAAATGGTCCTTGCTCTTTGAAACATAATAACAACGGGTCTATTAACAAGTAGGAAAAACAAATCGACTGCCAAATACCCTACACAAATTAAGAGGGACATGGACATGGCTAATTCACTTTCTCTAATTATGCTCAAATTTATGAAAAACTTGACAGATGTTGACAAATGAAATCAAAAATGACGCAACACCGAAAAAAGAAAAATGTTGCTAGCAACATGTTGAGCATTTTTTTTTTAAATTCCCATGTTTATCATCCGATTTCACTCAAGTTTTTGGCACGTACGTACAAAGTATTTATTTCATATCCATAAGAATGTTGTCACAAAATTTGGTAAGTCCAGCTCTTACAGTATCCAAGATCTGTTGTTTCACAAGAACAGTCAGACGAAAATGGTTCACCTAACTTCGCTTTTTGCTTTTGCTTTTATGTACTCTTACTTTAAAATTATAATTTGCTTTAAATTATTTTCAATTAATTATATTTTCTTGGAAATGTATGACTATTTTTACTTGTTTCTGATTGTTATTTGTTTATGTAATAAATAAATAATTAAATAAATGTTGTGGAATAACAACACTTTTTTCGTTGGCATTAAATAATGAGTTACCTAACCTGCATGTAGTCGTTCCTCTCGAGTCGATGCAGGGGAAGCAAGGGCTTGTATCCGTGTTTCTCGTACCGCTTGTCGATCATATACAGTTTCTTGGTAATGAAAACATTCTGAAATTGCCGGCTGTGCATGTAGCGGAGATAAAAGACGATGGCTCTGATGGAAACAAGTAAAACATAACGTATACTTAATTAATAAGACGGTAGAGCGCCTACTTAATAAACACTGTAGCCACCATGATTTCGCAGAGAATATCCATAAGACCTTGTAGGAAATTGAACGAAGATAGTCGCTGGTTAATATCCTGAATTATCTCCTCGCCTACGTCCGAGAGACTTTTCGAGGAATTAGTATCAAAGAAAAAATTGTGCTCAAAGGTGATATTGGCGTCAAACATTTGCTCTATGTGCCGCACAAATTCGTGGTAACCTAGTGTAAGAAAAAATGGCCTAAGATGCAGGGTTTTAATTATGTCGATTTCTTACGTTCTAAAATTTGGTCCAGTAAGGTCCAGCTATGATCCCAGTACCCGCTGCAAAAGACATCGATAAGCTTGGCAGGGTAGCAAAGGGCCAGGAACAACTTCGTGGCATGACAGAACGCCTTAAAGACGCCCATCTTTGCCTGGCATCTAACCATAGCTTGGAGAGCAGTTGCCTTGCAGCGCTCCCATGGAGTTCCCATCTCCGTGTTGCACAGGTCCACGACGGATTTTAACCAGGCCCCACAATTCTTGAGAGTGTCAACTGAAATAGACGCAAAATATAAATATTACTTTTTATATTTTTACGTTGATGGGCCCTTTCGATGTACACTGTTAAAACATTCAGAGAAACTAGGTTATTACTCCATGCTAACCGAAAATGTATGTAACAGGCCGAAGGAGAATTCTCCGACCCCATCAGCCCTCGAAAATCATGAAAAACGTATAAGTACGATGGAGTGATTTTCCGTTTAAAGTAAATAGATATGAAATAAATACATTTGTGCGGATGTGTCCTAAAAATTAAATTAAAATCGAATGCTAGGCATTTTCAAACAATAAAGTTTCTGTACATGCTGAAGTTCTGCTCTCCACATCACCACGGATCTGTATATAAAGGCTATTCTAAGGAGGTAGGCTAATTATAAGAAGTCTACGAATAGGATGGTAACCTTAACCATCCTTAGCATCCTAGTCTAAGCCGCCTAAAGCGAAAAGTAAGAAGTTCTTACTAAATGCGATTACTATGGACATCCCACTGGATCCATGGTTCCATACTAATACATTAGGACAAACTAACGAAATGTAAGGGATCGACAGGAAACCTATTAAATCGAGACCTATTATTAACGAGAAGTGAATGATTAACGGAGTCAAATTGCAATTTTTTTGGAAGACCCTTATAATAAATGAAGTGAGCTTCAAAAGGTTCGTTTTTGTTCATCTTCAGAAAAAAGCAATTAGGTTTAGAGAAGAATAACAATTGCTTCCATCCAAAAAAGGATAAATAATAAAAATAACCTAGTTTGAGGCGAGTCAACTCTTTACTAAACCAGGGAGGCTTTTATGAGATTGGCAAGTCCAAGTCCCATACAGTTACAAACCATGTTAGTAACATGTATAGATCGAACCAATTAAAAGTCCGCTCTGGGGAAGCTTCTTTGACAAGCCGACCAACCTTATTATGCATAGCAATCTCAATTTCGATAGTCACATCAAAAGTAGAATGATATGGGCCTTCGGGTTGTGTCCGTAGCACCACCATACCCTTGCCGGATCAGAAAAAAAAACAAAGATTTCGTACATGGTTGGCTTAAGACAGAGAAATGTAGAATAAGCCAATGATGAAATCATGGTGTGCTGTTGTTACAATACATTAAAAATAAAAAATAAATATATAAAAAATAATACATTATATATAATATAATATATATATAAGTTTCATTTTGGATATCTGCGGTGAGGCTTCGTTTGTAGAACAAATAGCTCCAGAAACATTAAAATCAGATAGAACTACTAAATGCATATCAACCAATTTACAAATTGGTCAAATGTGACTGGCTGTTGAATCAGTTCTTCTTCATCAGAAGAATATACTTTATGGGGTTGGAGATGCAAGAAAATACAATATAACAATTGGTAAAATTTTATGTTGATATCTCTTAATCCGAGCGAGTTATTAATTTTGATCAACAAAAGTTGTCGCCTGGGCCCTAGTTTATTGACTAGTTTACTACTCACTGACAGCAATCAGGTGCTCCTGGATGCGCAGCAGAATGGACATGCCTTGATCAATCACCTTATTCACTTCATTCAGCATTAAGTTCACGGCCAGCTGAATGGCGTGCACCGGTTCCAGGATCACATCGAGCATTTGGCCAAGGGCCTGGCGGAGCAGCTCCTGACCGCAGGCGAGGCTGCGAAGCATCACCTTTATGTTGGCCAGGATGTTCGTCGCGGGTCCGGCCGCGACCAGGACGAAGGCGAGACTGACGAGGAAGGCCCTTCCGCGGGAACTGCACAGTGACGGTATGGACAGGGCCAGGATGCATCTGTTGGCGAAGAGTTTGTTACTTTGAAATATTCTGCGAAAACATTTAATCGCCCACCTTGAAGGCCGCCAGTACAAGAGCATCAGAACAAGCACTACCGGACACACAAAGCTCAGCTGAATGCGGAGGTCCCGGTGACTCAAGTCCCAATCCCACCAATACCAGCAGAGAGCTAGGACGAGCCCAGTCAGGTAGCCAAAGAGCACGAAGGGTCCCATCAACTTAAACGTCCACGTGGCGCTGCCAGGTTCTTTTCTTTTTTCCATATCTAAGTTGACATTTAATGCAGTCTGTTACTTCAATTCCTAAATTAACAGGTGCTGTTATAAATTAAATAGTAGACAAATCGGTAATCCGTTTCGGTCACATAAATCGGTATTCGATTCTAGACCGCTTTATGTCTGCGTCTGAAAATTACGAATGAAATCTATCTTTTAAGTGTATACTTTAGCTCTTTCCTTTTTTCTTTTGTTTATTTTTAACATATTTCCACCATGGAAAGTGTATCTGAAAGTGTATAAAAGCTACGCGAAACTGGTGCATTTGATATATTTAATTAATATTTTATTTTTATGCTATGATACAAAATATTAAGCAGTGAATATAAGTCCATTTAATTATTAAATTTAGCTAAGAGGTAAGCTCGCTGGCTAATACAAAACATTCATATGGTGATCACATCAGAAGAGCTGTGTCCCTCTGATTTTGTAAATTAATGCATTATCTGGCACATTTTTTCCAAAATTGGCAGAAGACGGTCCTCCAATACTTTTTTGTAATCTTAACTGTTTGTCCTAGAGCTTGTAAAGCCCCTAAACCCACCTGTCCGGTCAAAATTACATTTTGTGTCATTAGATAAAATTATCAAAATGATAAATATTGAAAACAGTATAAACGACATAAAGCTAAAATATCATACCGCGACTCAGTTTCTGTCTAAGTTTTTTTAACAAATTGAAGTCATGCTTTAAGAATGGACAATTTTTAAAACTCCTCTGGAAATGCATTCAGATGATTACACCGTCCGCCAAACAATCATCCGTGAAGCAGGCTTACTGCAACATAATTCATTACGCTTTTATTCTGCATATATTATTTCGTTTTATTATGCTCAGCCCTGTTTCAGTTGGTGTTTTAAAAATATAGAATAGAATAGAATCGCTTTAGAATTGGCAACAATCAATTAGTTTATGAGAACTAAAATTTTCCCTCTTTAGTCCTTGCAAACGCATGATTCAATTTTTGTTAGATATGAAAACCATAATTATTTTTTAAGTGTCGGCTATTGTCTGAAAATGGTTCCATGTGACTGAAGATGTAGAGATCAAATGAGAGCCCCAAATGTACAGACCCAAACATATGTACATACATTTATACATATCTTCTTCTGTAGCTACTCTTTTCTCTTTAGCCACTACTTTAAACGTGCTTTGCCACTAAACTTATCCGATAAATTTAATTAATTGTACTAAGGTGAAATCAAAATCACCGCCTTAGTTTACTCTAAGTCAAAAAGACAAAAAAAGGTTACGGAATCATACTAGATGACAATAAGATTCTGTGAATTGAGTATGGAGAAAATAGTAAATATTATTTTTTTTTATTATTCAATAGAGTTTATTCTATTTGTTCTTTGCAATGGTTTGTTGACTACAATTACAGACGTTATAGAGAAATATCACAAAAAACCTTTATGGCCGTTTCTATTATCATTGGATTTTACAATTCAGCATATAGGCTAAAGTATTTTTATATTAGGTAAATCAATTATGCATTAATATTCCTGATACATCAAATAATAAAATACAATTACCATTAGCTATTAATATTTTCGAATTATATATTATAATAATTAATTTGTGTTCTTGCGGATCTTAATCCGCCAGCCAACTGGCAGGCAGAAAGATTCCGTTAGGTTTCGCCCGAAAGTTAAAAGTGGGAAATGTACATAAGTTCATGAGGATTATTCGAAAGTGAAAACTGGAACTTGTCTAATATATGTATATACATGTATACTGAATGGGTTCGGAATTTTCTCTTCCTTCCTGTTGCATAAATTCTGGGTATTCTCGGCGGAGTATTTTTTCAAGTTTCAGCTATAGTCTGAAAAATGGTTCCATGTGACTGAAGATGTTTTCAGAGAGAGCCCCGAATGTAGAGACCTAAACCAAAACACATACATATGTAGCTACCCTTTGTTTACTCATTGGCCACTTTTAGAAAAGTTGTAACTAAGTTTATGCGATACGTTTCATGAACTCTTACTACAGTGAAAACATAAACACCCCCTTTTTACCCAACAGAAAGGATTACGAAATATGCTGACCAGATAGGACGCTCTAGATGCTAAAGTATTCGTATTTTTTTGAATGCACATTGTTTTAACAGTAATTTATAAAATGCTTCTGTGAATTGAGTTTCGCATAAACGCAGTAAATGTTAAGAGAGGGCATTTTCTGTTTTGTGTTGCCAAGCGAGACGCATTAAAAGTATGTACATATGAGAGTAGCAGAGTTTACTCCATGTGCTCTTTTACTTTCGCTGCTTTGAACTTGCAACAGATTGTTGGTTCCCCATATAATTCAGTTAACATTTTACTGAGCTTGCCAACGCTTCTCATGGATACGCGCTTTAACTATTGCCTTTGCTTTTATTGCTATTGCTTTTATAAAGCTATGGGCATATAGTAAATTATTGTTGTAATTACTGCGTATTGTCATACCTTATGAAGTTTTAATTATTTACCATACCCGCATAATTATAAACATGGGACGGTGCTTCAACTACAAGTTCGTGCTCAATATATGTAATTTATTGTTTTTGGTAAGTCGACGACCCCGATGGTTACAGAGAAAATGTGTTTAGTGTTTGTAACTAAATATTTAATACCCGGTACCCATAGGGTTCAGGGTAATTACAACATAGTGCCGGCCGAAAATGTATGTAACAGGCCGAAGAAGAAATCTCTGAACCCATTAAGTACATATATATATATATATATATATATATTCTTCACCTCGCCTCACCCGGAGTGTCGATTAAGCCACATAAATAAATCATAAATAATATTTTACATAAATAAAATAAATAAAACGTCTATCAGTATGAAACAACAGGTCTTAGAGACTATTCCTATAGTCTCTAGCTCTTCCTAGAGCTATCAAATTAAATGAAGACATTCTTATCTTTTGCACGCCGATCTAGTTTGACTGACTTAATTAATTTATGTTTAAACATATCACTAAATGTTACTGTTATATAAACTTCCAGTGGATTTGGGAAGAAGTATTCTCTCAGAGAGCTGTGAGAGATCGGCAATTGAAGTTTGGATTTACTCTGAGAGTACAGATAACGGAATATCAGCATGAAGATTTTCCAACGACCAACTTTGGTAGCAGTCATACCAGGAATATACTAATGCTTCGATTCAGCGTGGAAATGATGTAGATACAGAGGTTTTAGGACTTACGCAATGGAAACTGCGCAATTATTAGTTTTTGAATATCCCTCGATTTATATGTATGTTAATGACCGTGGAAGGGCTTGAAGCTAGGAAAAAATGAAATTGACATGGCTAATTCACGTTGTCGAATTGTTCTGTTCTCATGTTCAGCAACACCAATTGGATCGATCTGCAATTCCTTTCACACACACTTGTCCTCTCTAATTCAATAAAAAAAACGTATTTTTTTTGCCAACAAAATTGTATTTTTTTTGTCTCAATCGCCGCCTAATACGTAATATAAAGACTCGTCTTGATGCTTGAGTGCCAAGATCATGTTACTATTGCAAGTACAGCGTGTGTTCTTCTTTTTATTCAATAAACACATTATTTTTTGTAATTTCTTGCTCACGTTCTTTCTGTTCTGCAGTCTTGGCGCCATTTTATTGTCAAATGGGGTTAACACATACACACGTAGTATTACCACCGCTCATTATGTAAAGTTGGTTGTAGTCCAGGGGTCTAATCCTATTTATTTGTTTAATATATTTACTTTAAATCAAAAATCATAACAATAGCTTAGTTAAGGTATTTGTGATTTTCGAGGGCGGAATTGGACGTGGTCAAATTTAGAAATTTTGATGTCACCAAATTTGGTAGTTTTAGCTCTTATTAATCTTGGACGTTGATGCATTGCGGTCAGTACACTCAATACACACTAATAGTAATAATAATAAAATAACACTCCATAAACACTAATAGCGCCCTGCTCGATTGCTTGCTTGCATGTGTACTAAGTGGGTTAGGATTAATGTTTTTAGTTTAGGAAGGCTATCTACAGATGATGTTATGTGGTACAAATCATTATAATTTGCACATAATACTCTAAAGGGTTCATGCATTTCGTAAGAAGTTCTACAATGGTGCAAAACTAAAGGTAAATAGGAACTAGTGTTTCTACAAGGTACGTGGAAATTTAGCTGACCTAATAAGTCAGTACTCACCACTTCACCACGGATTAGGTTATAAAGGAAAGTGATGCCTAGCATCGTTCTACGGTTTGCTAAAGAAGGTAAGTTAATCAGGAGAAGTCTGTTGGAATAGGAGGGTAACCTTAAGTTTACATCCCAGTTTAAGCCGCGTAGAGCGAAAAGTAAAAAGTTCTTTTGAACTGATTCAATGAGTTTGCTATGAACATACCACTGGGGATTCCAAACGCAGCACGGACGGACAGACGGACATGGCTTAATAGAGTGGTGAAGTTGATCAAGAATATGTATGTTTTATGGGGTCAGAGAAATCATCATCTGCCTGTTACATACTTTCTCTGGTGACCCTAAGTACAAATATTACAGTTATTATAGTATAATAATAATAATGCATCCGACTTATAAATGTAATAGCATAGATTATAAAAATATAACTTTTTGGTAATATTTTAGCATTTTTTTAAACTATTTTGTATAAGTTTTACATTCATAACCATAGTATAAATTTAATATATGTAAAATATCGTATATGTATATTTATATATTTAAAATATCGTATATGTATATATATATTTAAAATATCGTATATGTATATATTTCGCAATATGCTTGTATCTGCACTATCTTTATTATCTATGGTTGGTTTTAACAGAATGTAATATTTATAAAAGGCGATTTGAAAGAAAAATAAACATAAGAAAATCTGATCTTCACTAACGCGAAAAACAGAGGGCACTAAAAATTTCCGATGTAGGTTCGAATTAAAATAGTTCCCGAAAATACACAATTAAAACTGTAGAGTATTAAAACTAATCTACTTTTTATCTATATTATATTAAGTAAATATTAAATCTATACTAAGCTCGCCATACTGCTTGTAGATTATTGTATAGACAACTCAAATTCCATTTAAACTTGTGGTTCTTTTTTGGGAGTACTCTTGAAAATGTTTCTAAATCTACATTTCTTTTGCAGATATGTGGTTTGCTGTTGATTATATCTGGATGCTACCTCTACTCCGACAACAAGCGCGTTCTGCTGTCGAGGATGCTGGCAGCTTCCAGCGATCGTCTCAGCTCGCTTTCGCATCCACTACTGTATTACATAGCGCTGGGAGTGGCCATCGCAGGATTTGTGGCAGTGCTGGCAGCTGTTGTGGGCTTTTGGGCCAGTTGTCTTCACACATATTGCATCCTCAGTGTGTACTTTTTTAGTGTGGTGGTCCTCCTTCTGACTGAGTCAGTCATGTGTTTGGCCATTACCCTCTGGCCCCACTGCTTGGGTATCAGTCTAGATGAGAGCCAAATGGTGAGATCACTGAAGAAAAACTATGGAGTACCAGGGCAGGAGCTGTTTACGAACGCCATGGACTTGGCGCAGGTACACTTTGGCTGTTGCGGGATGAAGAGCTCTTTGGACTATGACACATCGCTGTGGCGTCTCCAGGGCTATGGCCAGCGGAGTTGGTCGGTGCCGCTTAGCTGCTGCGTGCTGGAAGCTGCTCCTCATCCTTATCCATTGACTTATCTTGATCCCAAGCCGGCAAATGAGTCGCTGTGTCAATCCGTAGAACGATTGTCATACGAAAGAGAGCGCTACAGTGAGTCCTGCCTTCCCCACCTAGACAACTGGTATCGGAAGCAGTACAGTATTTTTCTCGCTGGCAGCCTGATATTGGCTGTGGTTGAGTTTTGTGTTCTGCTTGGAATTATTATGAGCTGCACCGGACTTGCATCACAACGGGCTAAGCTTAAGAACTTATCTCAGCAGATGCGAACTCAGCCGCGAAGGGGGATTTCTGTAAAGTCGCGAGAAACTCTAATCGGGAACTTATACGAACCGGAAGTGGAGCTTAATGCCAACTCCATTCACAGCATCGACGAAATATATCTTGGAGCAGATAGAAGGAACGTGAGCAGTGGAGATTTTAAGGAATTAAGTGTCACTCCCAAAGACTTGTACAAACCACATCATATCATGACACGTAAACCTATTTCTGTAGGAAACTGTTTGATTTAAGCTTTTTTCCCAAATACAAGACCACGAAAATAATTATTTATTTCTTGTTTGATTGGCTAACTCCAACAGTAAGAGTAAGAAATATGAAACTCCCGAGTATTCATTTACACTCTAGTATAAAATCACGCATAATATTAAACCTTACAAACTGGAGTGCGAAGTAACTTTTTCCTTAACTATAAACTACCGGTCAACAAACTACAGGGTCCTTTCGAGAGTTATAAAACCCAAGAATTATTGAAATCGGCAAAAATATATCCCTAAGTGAGTGCTCACTATTTCAATGGGAAAATACGCACTTTATTGTTGATCTCATATTTACACAACATTGTTATTAAACCCGATACGCTTAGGGTTAACGGGTATCCCTTCATTTTTTTCCAGTATAACCGAGTCAAAACTGTAATAAATAAAATAAATTTTTTTTCCCTAATTGAAGTAATTGGTAGGTAATCCCGAAACGTTCGTATTAGTATTCCGATAATAAGCATATACATTATTTTTCTTATATTTTTCAGTGATATAATTAACTCTTGGAACAGTTTAGAGTGGAAATCATTATATGCTAACACGTTAAATGAACGTTTTATTTATATTAAAATAAAATGACACTTTCACACTTGAATATCACAATATGAAATGGATTGGAAATATGCTCTTATGTTGCTTACTCTATCTTTTTAAACACATCGAGATCGTACTTGAGACAACTTTTTCATGATTCAGTGCAATATTTGGAAATGAAAAATGGATTTGTAAAAAGGAAACGGACCATGGATCCGGACTCTAAATGTAAATTTATTAACCTGGCCTTCATATTCTTACTTAACTTAATATCGCTTAAAATATTTGACGTAATCAAATAGTCACAAGACTCTTCAAAACGTCCGGTAGACTTTAAAAACATTTAAGAGAGCTTCAGCATATTGTGTTCGACTGCAAGATACCCGGTACCCAAAGCTTCAAGTTTAAAGACAAATCCGTTTTATAGTGGCGTGGAAAAGCATAGATAGGTTTCATTTTGAACCGCCCCAGTTCGAAACCAGGATTCGAGACTCGACTATATCAGTAACAAGTGTGATTCAGAGTGCAAGAGATAGAATAAATTGAATTCATAAAAAAAAAGTGTTTTAAAACCTTTAATGAATAATGCAATTTTATTGCCGATCATAAATGGAAAATTATTAACTTATGTAATAATTTTGGAAGCTGATATTTTCAATATACACTTTTTTGGTGTGCCATACTTATGTGGGTTGATATTACCTATTTCTGTTTTTCCATAACAAAAAGTTTTTTTTTCACTATTTGATAAAATCTAAGTCGACAAATTTTCTATTAATGAAATGAAAAATTATTTGTGATATATCATAATCCATAATACCTTCGAGATATCATCTAATATATCTACAGAATAGTTGTCGAATAAAATTCATAATTAAATTTTTTTGTCAAGTGTGAAGGCTCTGCTATTAATGAATAATGCTGCAATAATATAAGCGTTAAAAAGATTTTGAAAATCAAAGATCAAAATATATCTTTAGAGAAAAAGTATAAAGATTACAGATAATAATAAGTTTATTCGATTTCATTCGATTACCAGATCAGAGCCTAAGGGCTGTTTTAAAATATGTCACTATATATATATAAGGCAGTTGCCTGTATATGTATATCAAAGGAATTTTCTGAAGGGATATGTACTTGAATAAAATAGCATATTAACACAATAAAATGCTTTTAAAATTGCATACCTCTTGGGAAAATACACTATTTTTCAATACATAAATTCCTTATAATTTATGTAATTAAATTACAAATTTAAGGCTACAAGCTCGTTTACCAAGTTATGTTATCCATGAATTCTTGATTTTAGGAATTTCTCTTTTCTGAGTGTATCTATTTACGTTTTACCGAATTCAGTACTAGAGCAGTAATATAGGTTATCATGATTTGTGATGGCGGTGGTGGATAAAAAAGTTGTTACACAATTTAGAGCTAGAGCTAAAGCTGTTATAATAACTCAGATCTGTTGTTTCATACGGTCGGACAGACGGACAAGGCTAAATCGACTCGCCTGGTAATGCTGATCAAGAATAAATATTGTTTTTTGGTACTTAACTATAATACACTTGTACAGTACCGGGTGCCCTACCCTTTAATTGTTCAATTCCGAATTCTTTTTTGATAGAATATATAACTACATTGGCGGTTGAGCGACAAATCAATTATCTTATAATTTTATTTTTAATTTATTTAAATAAGCCATATTTATCTAGAACTCTCAAAAATCACTTATATACTATCCAAATGCAAGATTAGATTTAATCGATTGGTTCTAGAACTTTTCGCCCTGCGGCTTAATGGTTATATTATGCACCTGTGGATGGATAGAAAAACATGTTATTTTCGTCATGTTTTACTTAAGGAAAACTTAAAGTGAATACAAAATTAAAAGGGAGGAAAACATTTGTTTAAGCTTTACTAAGTATACAAATAATTTTGCTTATTCATATGTATCCCACCTGAACGTTGGGGGGTGTCCCGATGGTCCAGAGAACCGCGTCTGCGACGTCGGTACTACGTAGCATGGGCATGTGCTGTTTGATAACACCCTGGATCTCTTGCGGTAAGATGTCTGTATCAACCAAGCCGGGGCTGATGGTCTGCAACGACAACTTGTTCTGATCTGCGAGGCAATGGACAATTCACAAACTCACCGACACCCTCACAGGGGTCTTGTGACGCTGGAACTCCTGACGATAGACCTCGTTCATTGCGCGGAGGGCGAACTTGCTGGCCGGGTAGATGTTAAGAGAGGGCAGCAGGGGGCCCAGATTCGGTACCTGTTGTCCTGCCACGCTGTTTACGATGACCACGTGGCCCTCGGCACCGCGCTCCCTCATGGAGCTAAATGCTTCCCTGACGCAATACACAGTGCCCAGGATGTTCGTTCCGACAGTGGACCGCATGGCTGCACTGTCGGCCCGACCGCTCAGCTCTCCACTGGCTATAATACCGGCGTTGTTGACCAGCACGTCCACGCCACCCAGCTTGCGCCGGATCCAGTCAAAGGCCTCCAACACCTGCTTTTCGTCCATCACGTCGCACCTAAGCGCATGCAGACGTTTCTGATTTTGGTCTCCCAGACCATCTCGAAGCTGCTCGATGCGTTCCTGCCTCCTCGCCAGACCGACGACCACCATGCCGGCGGCGAGTAAGGCCCGAGTGCACGCCGCTCCAATCCCGGCACTAGCTCCGCTAACCACAGCCACCTTGTTCTGCCAACGCTCCATTACACCTGACGACTGATGACCAAGTGACGCCAGTCACTTGGTTTCCAATCGCGGAATTGGCGCAGGGGGAAGGGAAGCCGTAGCAGTCACGGCTAATCAGTATTGATTAATTAGAAATCGCGCTGTAAAGTAGGCCACGTACTGTGGATGACTTTCATACAAGGCGGCTCAGAAATATACAAATGTCTCATAAAAAATTAAAGCTTTGCTGCACAACAGCAGACGGCACCTAATTCTCATTGGAGATAACCATATTGGCCGTGTTTTGCTGCAATATTAAAAGTATCTTGTTTATTTTTTGTGTTGTTTATAGTATATACGGTGCAACGATAAGTTGAGTTAGCTTTAGTTCTGCACCCCAAAAAATAAATCGTCATTAAACCTGTACTTTAATTATACCTTTGAGTATTAATTATTTCGTATTAAGATCCTTTGTGATTAACTACTATTGAATGTAATAAAATTATACTTTCCACATTATACAATTTGTTAAACTTTTGTATTCTAATAACTTGTGAACTTTACCCAAATTATTAAATAATTTAACTTGTAACATCCCCACTCTCATAAATTAACTTATTTAATATTACTATTATAATTAATTAGCTCTAAAATAAGCTGTAATTTTTTATGGAAATTTGCCGCGTTTAAATTCAAAATGAATTATTTATTTTCCAAGGAATTTAAATTGGTATTTAAGAACCTAAACTGCGCAAAATCCTTTCTTAAAAGTAAAGCATGTCCATTGTATGTCTCATGTCATATTTACTCAATAGATGGCGTAGCTCACTTACATAGAAAATCATACATAAATTCTGCCGATATGAGGCGCATAAGTGCAAATGGTTGTTAGGTTAGATACACCAAACTTAATTATTTTTAGACTAAAAGCGGGTTTTTGCATTGCCTGTTACAGACTCTGATAGCTATCTGACTGGAAATACTAGATAAACTTTCCGTAAAGCAAATCGGTTTTCCGTACTCCTGTAAATTTTTCTCTACGCAAAAGAATAACAGAGTGCTTTAAGCCCCAAATTGTGCTGTTAAACTCAGAACTGTGCTGTAAAGAGCAAGCACACGGGGAAGATGCCTCCTCCTCTTCTTCCGTATCTCTTTTACACCTCTAGTTAGTAAGGGGCATTTAATTTACCTAAAAATCAGTTATAATATTTACATTTATGCGAACAGGTACCACTGTGGATCTAAATGTAATCTGAGATCTATGTCGGAACCATCGCGGAACCAGAAAAATTCATTTTTAAATGGCCACCCAGCCCGAATGTTCTTTAACGTCATCTTCCCAAAAGTTTTTGAATCGATTACCCCCATCTAAAAATAAATATTCTAGAAAGATAGATAGATAGATAATAATAATGCAGGGCGCTGGCGAAATTGAAAAGTATTCAAAACCAGTACGCTAAGAACTCCATGCGATTTTATTTTTATACCCTGGGTAATAGGCACAAAGGGTAGAATAACTATATAACAGGCAAAAGAAGGGTTCTCCAACCCTATAAAGTATATATTCTTGATCAGCGTCACCACCGAGTCGATTTAGCCATGTGCGTCTGTCCGTCGGTGTGAAGAATAGATCTCAGAGGCCATAAGAACTACCGCTACCACATTTGGTGACAACATTTTTATTTGTTGCACGCAGGTCAAATTTGTTTCAAAATTTGGCCACGCTTGCTTCCACTCTCGAAATCCATGGAATACGTATAAACAAGATATAGTCATGATTTTCGGCTTAGATAGATATATATGAAATAAAAGTGCGTACGTTCTCTAAAATTTTGAGTGAAATAGGATGAATAACATATTAGTTATTAAAAAACAAGTTCCCATATATGCTAAACTAACATTTACATTTGTGTCTCAACATGTACCTAGCAACTATTTTCTCAACATGGTCCTAGCAACATTTGTCTTTATTTTTCAACATTTTCTTCTGCCTTCCGCCCTGTCTTCGTGTCTGGCATTTAGCTAATCATACCAATTTTTGACAATTAAGAAGTTCTTGAGGCAGAAAATTAAAAAGATTACCATGAAGCGAAGGCATCCCAGAAACGCATCTGATCCATTTCCACAAGCAGATGTGGTTTTCAATTTTTTTGCATAAATGTTAAATATTTTGCATTCTGGATTGGCTTTTGATATTTCCCCTTAAAAAACACAAAGTGTATAATAAATGAAACAACCACAACATTTGTTTTAGTTTTACTGTATCTTTTTGTTCTAAGATAATGGAATATTAAGAAGTTGCTTTTATTTCATATTAAATAAGATGTCAAAATGTAATTATATATGCAAAACGGAAATCGGGGCTTGGGTTCCCGCAAAACGCAAACTTCTTGCGAATTGAAAAACGGGCAAGTTTTTCTTCGCAAAATGAAAAGTAAATGTCAGATCTACATCAAATCGGATGTTCTTTGCAAAAGAAAAAAATAGTTGACTCATAGGTCTGTTGGCGATTGTTCAGATTTATTAGTAGATCTATCTGGTACGCATTTATTTAAAAAATTCTTTTCTGACCCCTCCTCGAAATCGGAAAAATAAAATATTTGCCATACTATTGGAGGACGAAACACAATCTCGTCGGAATACTTATAAAAGAAAATTGTGGACACTAAAAATATTTAGAAAAATAAAATAGGGTTTTAATAAATAAACCTGTTTAATTTATATTGCTTAAATGGTTATTTTACTATTTTAAAAAGGTATAAAAGTCATTGAGACCACTGTAACTGGAACTGTTTAAAGACCTTTTAGACCTATAAAAAAACCATTTCTGTTTTTATTTGGCTTTAAATCAAATAATTGAAAAAATTAAAGACATTTGAACACTCTGTTTACTTCTGAAAACAACTAAGTCAATTGTTTGATCAGTCAAAAATATTAAATATTCCGATAACAAAAGTGATGACAAAAAATTTGCGAAAATCGGAGCACTCTAAAACGGAACCGCAAGTTTTTGGTCAAAACACAAATCGCAAAAACAATGTGAAAACCGTTTAATGGGTGTATTTACTCAAACCGCAGTGAGTGATTTCGTTTTTCATCGAGTACCATCTGTCTGATTTTATAATATTGAGCATAATTATACAAAGAGAATTAGCCATTTCCATGAGACCTTTAATTTCACAAACAAAGCTTTGGGTACCTAATCTTACATCGGTAACGAAGTTAGGAGTTGTTTCTGATTTGACTCTTTCGTTAGAATATACTGTTAAAAACTAATAATAATTTTAATGTTATTTATCTGGCGGAAATTTTCCAAAAACTGCCAAAGAATATTTAAATATGGCCTTTTATTTTGAAATAGTAATAATTGAGAAATCGTGTCGGAGGGATAGTCTTAAGAAGATAATCCTTCAAGGCCATTTGGGTTCAGGGCGTTGCTGAGAAACGAGTCTGTCTGTTAATTTAACAAACAAAGCTTTGGGTACCAGGGTATCTTATAGCTAAGAACACTTGATTTTAGCTTTCTATTTGATTTTTGTTATAAATCATTTCATTTCTGGTAAATTAGAGAGGGCTTTGAGAATTCTGAATTACTTAAATAGTTTAAAAATTATTTGAATAACTTACAAATTAAAGCCAGTATGTCCGGTAAATTATTATTATTGTATTATTAATATCTTCTTGAGCCATAGATCTTACATTGTTTTTTTAGGTCGCATAAGTCAAGATTCAAAGAGAAATATTCCTCCCCGATGTGAAATTCCAGTTGCTGCTCAAGATCGTTTTAAGAAGATTGAAAGACCAATGCCTGGCAAAAGAATCCATCGTCTACAGCTGTCTCAAGTTAAACCTAACTCAGATCTGAACATGTCAGAGGACCTTAAACAACGCTTATCTAGTCTTCGGTCGCAAGTAACTGAATGGAAGTATACTCAAAAACAGGAAGTGGAAAAGAACTTAAGTATATGGAAATTTCAAATATCCGAATTTTAGTGTAATCGCAATAAAAAGTTTTCAAAACAGTAACCTACCCTATGACGTTAGGATATTATAACTAAGTGGCGACCGAGTAAGACAAAAGGAGCAATTTCCGACTGGGTCGGAAATATATTGATCAGAGTCTTTCCGACTGACTAATAATACCAAATTTGATAACAACATTCTTATCTGTTGCATGCAGATCAAGTTTGTTTCAAAAAACGTATAGAAAAGCTATAGTCGTGAAGTAAAGTACATTTGAGTTGACAGCACCAATGTTGCTCAACATGTTCCTAGCAACATTTAACTTCTTTGTCAACATTTTTATAATATAACAAATAATAATAATAATAGCCATATGTATTTCTTAATTTCAACCACAATGCTTTCTCACAGTCGGTAACATTCGACGGTAGCCCTCCTACTATTTTATTGATTATTGATTTATTTATATTCTGTCACAGCAGACGTCTTTTATAGATCTTAATATTCTTAGAAAGTGGTATCTTAAGTGAAAGTTTTCTTATAAAAGAATGTCTGACGAAATACCGAAAGTTTTGAAACATATTTAAACTAGGCTTTGGATGAAAGGAACAGATGCTTTTCGAGTTTACTGCAGTTATTGCAAATTCACAATAACAACCAAACTGATCAACTTGCGAGCCCATTCAACTTTGACCTGAAAAGATAAATAAAAAAAGAATAAAAGATAATCTTTCCGGATAGCAATTCGTTTTTCTACTGTAACTGCATCTGATCGCGACCGAATAACAGAGTGCTGTTAAGCACCAAATCGTGCTGTAAATCCCAAGCACACGAGAGGGATTCTCGAATTCTTTTGAGAAATTCCGATATGTCGGCCACACTCGACTGTAGCTTTCTTACTTGTTTTATGTGACATAAATAGTTTGTCATGATATTTACAAATCTAATGTTTGTAAACATCCAAAGAATGAACAATTATCTATCATATGCAATTATTAAATTTGCAACGAAAAAACTCAAATGGCCCTAGTGTTTGCCGTCAAAAATATAGACAATAAGATGGTGTCTAATTTCGAAAATATAGAGACAAGTTTACGAGAAGCTTATTGCATTAAATTATTCTCTTCTCAATTTTAATTTGTCTTAGACAATACAGTTGATTGAGCCACTGAAAAACGAACGAAGAGTTGGGTGCCGAAAATCTCACAGTCGAGTACACTCGACTGCTACCTATCTTACTTGTTATTTACTTAGTTATAAACCTGAATCTTAGATCAGAACTTTGACCTTAATATCACAAACAGATAGCATTGATAAGGAGGGCGCTGTAAATGTACTACTGTTTGGTCTGTCTGAGTCCACAATTTTTTTGCAATTGCCTTTTTAGCCATATGACCAGACGGATGGCAAGTTTGCTCTTTTACCTGTTTAGACTTTCCGACTTTAAACAAAAGTTGGCCCCCCAACTTTGCCTCCATAAAAAGAAGGCAGGTGGAACCCACACCCATAATCACAGTTGGCTTAAGTAAACAATAGTGAAAATTTGAAATTGTAAATATTTGCACTCCGCTTCCGAGAGCAGGACTCTGGCAGGTACTGGGGGTTGAACGAAGCAGTGATACTTAAAGTACTACAAGGTAAATGGGGCTTTGGGAGATGTAGATGGCAGAGCCGGAAGCAATTCTTTTTGTATCTATGTTTAACTAAAGTTTCCCCTGCTTGTGCAAATAGCACAGGAGTTGGCTTCGTCCTTGGCTTGCTCGGTCGTGCAATTCGCCTAAAGCGGATTTCAATCATAAACGAACATTAATACATTTCTTGGCAGCATCTTATTTAGAAATTAGAACCACGCTAAATAAAAATCCAATATATTCAAATAAGTAACGGATTTATATCGATATTTAAATAACATACTTTTTAATTTTCTGATCGTCCTTTTGGAAGCTATATGAAATAGAGATAAATAAACTAAAGCCTTAATTCTGTAATAATAAAACCTTCATCTCGGAGTTGATGCAGTTATGTTGAAAAAGAACGAATTTATATTTTATATTCTGATTTGACCCGTTTCAACCTAACATATATACTACCTAGAGTAGAAAGAAAACAAGGTATCAAAGTATAACTATCAAATATTCTAAAACTGAGAGACTAGTTGCGATGCAAACTTCTGGCTAAAATTACCTATATACAGTACAAGGGAATTAAAATGTTAGTGTCTTATGATTATGAGCCTCTCCTTATTATCCTGTTTATTGTTTACTTGTTAATATGGCAGCTTTAAGAAATAGTCGTGCGATTTTTATAAAATTAAAGCCGTATTACAGCACTCTTAGAAAGATCCCATATCTCGTAGTAGATGGAAAGACAGCATCTATATGGTATATAAATGTAATAGAAAATATACAATATTCAAAGAATTATTCACATATCTCCTAAACTGAGAGATCAGTTTTCGCAGAATCGGTTACTGATCGAGAATATATAACGAAAAAATCCACTGCGCAGCCAGACAAACACCACGACTGTCGCACTTATGAGATATGTAGGAGTAAAAAAATTGTAGATCTCATTATATTTGCTAGTAATATTTAAAAGTCGGCATTATCTCAGGTTGTGCTTATTCTTTCAAATCTATTCTATTGCTCTCTACCCACCTGAGAAAAACAACAAAATCACAAATTGCTAGTCGAAGTAGTCGTTAGTTCAGCATACATCTTTTTGTTGCCAGGATCTCGGAGTATGCCTCGCGAATTTTTTATTAACATATTTTGTCTGAAGAGTTTGGGTCATAAAGACTTTTAAAGTTTGATCCAAGACGAAAAAAATTTAAAACCTTCACGAAATTCTCTTTTTATAAAGAGATAAATGGTTTAGACTTATTTTAAGAATTACTTTTGATTGTTTCTGAAATAAAAGACTGGCTTTAATACAAAAAAAAAATTATTTTTAGTTTTCAACTGCCAATAATGAAATGGCACCTCGTTATTATTATTATCGGTATTACTTGTTATTACTTTGGTACTAGTATCTAACTCAGTAGAACTTAATTTGTTACGATATCGTCGCTGAGTAAATATTTATTGTCAGTCACTATTATAGTCAGCAGTAGATAGAACAAGTTGAGAGTTATAAGTGAATGTAGCAAAGGAAATAGTAACTCCACAGGTTCGCAGCTTAACTACTGGGTCGAGGTTAGGTTAGAGAGTAGGTTTTATGTTCATAATCAATTTTCATCGTCTTTATTTGACTAAATATTTTTTAAATATGTATACGCATATACCATTTATCATATGCTTGTAACGGTTTAGTCAAATTGCAAACTGCAAAGATGCATAAATTGATTTTCCCGATCTTTGGTATAATAGACATATTTATTTCGATGTATAAGGGAAAGGATTGTAGAATTGGAATTTCAGATCAAAGTAATTAAGAAAAACTATAAATCCACTTGCCTTTGTTTTCAAACTCTGTAGAATTTTGAAAATGTGAAATTTCCCACCTTAAACTAGGCCTAGGAAATTAAAAAAAGTTCGAGTGTGTTTAAAAAATGCTGAGGGATTCTGTGAAATTTTAAAGTCACCTTGGAGGCACTTAGAAGGATCTGAACTAGACAAGAACTCATCCATTATGGCGCTGTCGGACGAGAGCAACTATGGGTTCGTTAAGCAGGTGGCCCTTGAATGGCGCGAATCGGTGCGGGAGAAGCGCAATATGGAGATGATGTCGCCCACGCCGAGCATGCTGGACCATGAGCAAAGTTGGCAAAGGTTCGGGACGCAGGGGCGCCGGACCGCCTCGATCAGCAGGGAGCGCCGCAGTTCGAACTTCTACCGCCAATCCTTTTCAAAGGAAACCAAAGCCGTAGAGATTGAGCGGCGGGAAGGGAGCATGAAATCGGACCGGATTCGGGTCAACGATGAAGTGGATCTTCACCTGCACCAGCCAGTACCTATCACCAATGAAATAAGAGCCTCCTTGAAGAACGCCGGAACAGTGGTCAGTGACACCAGCTTGCTATCGGATGGCATCAAATCAAGGTGAGGGAATGTTCCGGATCTTTCGACTTGGCCGACATAAATTCCAGAATTCTTTCTATTCTACCTATGAGTTGGATCACTCAAGAGCAATAATAAAGCACACTCGATAAAAAGTTAACTTTTTTATTTACTAAGCTATCTAAGACATGTAATATATTTGGCACCAAATGCAGCTTGTATTCACTGAAAATGTAACAAAACTCGGGAGTACTTCAGTAAGTATCTTAGCTCTTAACAAGAAAGAAGCTTAGTTCTGGAAGTCGAAGTTTATATAACCTTCCAGCTTGCAATTTTCCCCCCCCGCCATAAGACATAGTCGGTGAAATTCAATAAAATGACCGACTTCGTCATAAAAAATCACAATACCTTCAACATATATCGGGGAAATGAATTTTATTTCATACATTTCAATATTGTGTGTATTTTAATATATAATATTAAATATATAATATATAATATTAAAAAATATTAATTTTAATATCAGATCATGAAATTATCATATATATTTTTTGCTCTAACTTCATATTCTTTACCAATCGATTCAAAACATTTGTTATTCTTCTACTCAAAAGGTAGCTATGTGGACGCTAACAACTACAGAGGAATCTATGGAGAGTTCACTTCTTTTATTATAAAGGGCCAAAGTTAAACCGATTTCAGTAAAGCATTTGACTTCGTTAATCTTTCTAGGCAGATCTCAATTTATCTGAATGGAAGTAAAGGACCTCTGGTGTCCTGCTGACACTGACGACGTTAAACTTTACAAACAGAACTTAATAACATTCAAATATGGTGTAGAGTAAATAATTAAACTTAAAAGACTCTAAGTGCAATCTGATGTAAGGGTAAGTAATATCCATTGTAAAGATATAAAAATATCTTAACAACCTTGTTCCTAGGAGCTAATATCAGAATTAGGTGCGGCATAAATGCTGAAAATTTAGTGTTTTGAGTCAGTGTCTATTGCCTGTAACTATTGCAGTTAGTTTGTTTGCCTAGAGTGGATAGCTTTTTTTTTTAATATTCCAACTCTACCATATGCATTTTTAAGATTTTCTAAATTGTGAGTAAATGTGTTCAGCGACTAATCTAGTGTTGTTTTGAAGAGATTGAGACCGATCCTAAAACATCGAAAATATTGGCTAAACAGCACGTACATATGGAAAAACATTTATTTTCTATTATTTCGTATATTTTACATCGTATATCTGTGCTTCCTTAAACAAGATCAAACCGATAGTGGTGTTAATAGAACTCTCTTATTTTCCCTATCTCTAGTCTTTACATGAATGACCTCAGGAACTTTGAGCTCAGCGACGTAAAAATGCACAGGGATATTAAAAAAAATGTTTTAAGATTATTGGTTCATACCTATTACTATTTAATCTGAAGACAGAATAGACAGAGATCGCTGATTTGCACTAAGCTTTGCAATCTATTTTTAAGTCTATTCTATTACAAATTAATATCTTTTATTTTTAATTTTAACAGCACAGCATTTAATACTAGTGGGTTGACTGGGGCTCTAGTGAATTTGTTGTCTGCTTTTGATGCACCAATCTTGTCGATTATAAGTACTACGAATGGGCCTTTCTGAATGCTGTTGTATAAGTCTGCGTTATTTTCCGAATTGTCTTACTTTCTTTTGTCTGTTTCTTATTTTCTGAACTGTTATTTTATTTGCTAATAGTGTTTTAAAATGCTGGAGAAAGAACTACCGAGGTCGAGAAAAAGATTCCTTCGGATCACTCTTCGCTAAACTAAATGAATTTAAGTGGTATTTTGAACAAGAACACTTTTCCTTTAACAAGAAGTTAAAAGGATTGTTTGAAATTAATTCCAGAAATAAACCATTCTTTTTTTGTATGTCGGTAAGCCTTAGATTGTTCCCCAATTTTCGACTTATTCGTTCGAAAACTATCAAAAACAGAGGACGGGGATTTGCAATAATCTCCAGATGACTTATAATAAATCTAGTAGTATTCCTCAAATATTAGAGAATAAAATACAATTATAATTTGCAATTTACATTAACGCATTGTATTTTAAAATAATTAATTAATGACAACCGAAAGCTTCCGATAAATTTTTCAGGGGAAAATTTAAGTTCGTAAACATTTTGCGAAAATGAAAACTAGAGGATTCCGTGAGGATATTCCGAAATTGGAAACTGGAGCATGTTTGTTTGTTTGTTTATTCATGTTTGTTTGGCTGTGTGAATCAAGTCGCTATTTTGATTATTGTGACTGGAGCGTTAATTTATAAGTTTTTAACACTTTTACTATAATTAATAATAATAATAAAATAATTTTCAAGTTACATTTTTTTCAATACATTTCTTCATAGAAGTGCCGATTTGAAATCAAATTAAATACTTTGTAATGTATTTTTTGTAAATATAACTATTATTTAAATATAACATACAATTTGAAATCAACAATTTTTTTATTTAATGGTAATGTAGTAACTTTTATCTTACCTCGTTAAGAGGTGTATTTGTTAGATTTTTATAGCCTTGCAGGGTTTTATAACTTGAATCAGAAGATTAAAATTCAGTGAAGGACACATATCCGACCCTATAAAGTATATAAATTCTTGATTAGCCTCAACGGCCAAGTCGATGATGTAGCCATGTCATCCTGTCCTTCTGTCCATTTCTACGCCAACTAATCTCTCAGTTTCAGAGCTATCCGGATGAATCTTTTCATGGGAGGTAGTATGTGGATATATAACAGATCAAGAAATGCAAATACAACATTTAATCCAGGGCTATAACCTCGAGCTGGCATGTCCAGTGTTTCCGCTATGCTTGTTTCTGTATTTGACGGGTATGCATACCCATAACTTTTGTCAACTGCAGCCGTAACTTTCCACCCCCTATTTTCCTCTTATAGATCCTGCCATTACCCCAAAGCAACCACAAAATATGCTCGGCGCAGGGAAAATTTCATTTTTCTTCTGGCTCAGTTTACTGCAACTCGGAGTCTGAGTTCCTGCGTGGGCAGGATAAGGAATGGGAAGATAAGTTTTTGCGGCAGAGGACTGGTGGCAATTTAACGTGTTGCAGACTCCACAGGCAGCCGTAGTGTTAGAAGCGATGCCAGAGCAGCGAAATTAAGAATTAGTATTCATGCCCCACAGTGTCATTTCCGCGACTGCATGCAGGCTCAGAGACTTGCAAAAAAAGTTTTCTTAACTTTCCTCTGGGGATGGAATGAGCGAAAAGAGCGCCAGCGATTGATATGCACGCTATAAAAAAGAGGTGAGGGCGAAATGGACTGCGTGGAAGGCAAGTTTAAAATGTGCGACAAGAATACGTGTTGATGTGTGAGAGGCAAGGGTTTATGGCACAACTTTTCATATAAATCCTTAATTATGACATTATTTTGCATATTATAAAGTTGCCAGTCCCCTTTAGCTTCCCTTGAAGTTGAGGACCAACGCATTGGCTGTAGGTCGCTGCAAGACTGCCAGGCCTTTCACAGAATGTGTGCAACAGAGTCCAATGCCACAACGAATTTTACATACTACAAATTTGGCTACTCGTGCTGCGAGTATCAAGCGGACAGAATTAAGCCTCAAATGGTGGATCTGTGAGAGCAGAAGGATGTGGGATGCAGCAGCGGCAACTGCAAGTGGCGAGGGGTAACAGGTCGCCAATAGTCAGGCAGTTTGAAATATTTCGTATTTTATGTCTGCTAAATTCCGTTGGCAAAGTGCCAAGTTTGCCACCAATGCTGCAACAGCCGTCTGTTCATCAGCACCACCAGCCAGGCATTATCGTCTGCTGCTGGGGCGAGAGAGCGTCGACCACAGGCGGCCTGGGCAGGGATTTTCGATTTTAGGCTTAACAGGGCGCACAGTGGGGCGAAGAAGCCAAAATCGTGTCTTAATTCAAAGGTGCCCTATAACCAAATATAGATCGCATCTTTAAAAAAAAAGCATAAAGCTTTTAAAGATCTTTTATTAGTTAAACAAATAACAAAGAAAAAAAAACATATATTTTATGTAATTTAAGCCAACTCATCTCATACTATAAGCATTACTTAAATTGTTTAAAACATTTGTATTTAAAACATACTATTTATAAAAATGTTTAATTAAAAAAATATATGTATCTTGATTAATATGGGTATGGAAGAAAGCTAACTTCGACAAACAGAAGCTGTATACCCTTTCAATTTTCAAAATGACCTGACCTTCTATAACAATAGACATTTCGAAAATATTAGTTTTGACTGTCGTAGGAGAATGGAAAAGTTGGAGAACGATAAAAATTGTGCAGATTAATAACTTAATGAATTATGCGCAAAATGTTAGTTTCTTATCTTTGATTGCAGCTCGCTTATTTAGATAGATGTTCAAAATGTCTATATTATATAAGAAACTAATCAAATATTTTGTAATTCATTCCTTATTAATATAACTATTAATCGTCATAACTAATCGTCTTAATACATATAACTATTATATATAACTATTATCGTTTCAAAATATGATATCCGACATTTTTGGATGTAAGGGTTGTAAAAGTTATTGCCTTTTTACCTTAGCTTTGACATACAACATTTTTTTTTTAAACTCACTGTTAACACTTAAACAATATATTTTCTTAAATATTTAATAATTAAGTAAAAAAATAAAATGTTGGTAAATTTTCTATTGACGTTTTGAATATATTTCCCTATCAAATTTTAAAATGTACAAGAGCCCTAAAATCAAATTTTTATTATTATAAAGTATTTATGAAATATAACTTTTTGTTGGTTTTTAACATATCTGAAGCAACTAAGAGCTAATGTATTTTTTCGACTATATTAAAGGTATAATTCAGTAGCCATAAGAACGATAGAAAATGTAGTATGAAAGCTGTAAAACTAACATAACTTCGATATTTTAAAGAATATACACATATCAAAAGCCAAGCCTTAGATCGGATATATCCGATCTGTATAAATAATTTCCAAGATTGGGCGAGCTAGCGCACTTCTTATTAGAATATTAAATAATAAATGCTCTTCAAAGATCTAGTTTCGTAAATTTTAGCATAATTCAATAATCAATAATCAAAATAATAAAATCAATATAATTGCAACAAATTACTCCATCTCTCTCGCAATTGGAAGAAGGTATATATTTTTTTATATAACATAAATGCATATTTCATACATTTAGCTCTAAAGCCACAATGTGCCATCGTGCGGAAACTTAAACTCGTTGAACAGCAGGCCTAAGCATTGTCCTTGTCCTGGCTGACATTAAAACTGATGCAAATATATGCCCTAGGACATCGTCGAGAGTGGCTGCTTTTGTATAGTTTGCGTCCTTTGGTTCAGCATTTTTTGATCCGCAGGCGAGCCATGAACATTTTTCTGGCTTGACGTCCTAAAACGCATAATATTGACCCAAGAATGACAGGTTAGCACTTGAAAGTGCATATTTACAAATAATGTAGTAGTAGTGACAAGTAGAAAAGTAATAGCATAATTATATTGGCATTAAGCCGCCAGAAGTTCCTAGAGAACCCGTTGTATTAATCGGTACCCCCTGACCACATCTAATGAGCACTGGACAAAGGCACAACAAGTGTTCTGGTGTCTCTTTAAATGGTCATGAATTCCCTCCTGGACTGAGTTTAAGAACACCGGTGCGATTGATGCGTTTGTGTTATCAGTTAATCTCGGTATGCTCTTATTGGTTCCAGGGATATCGTTAGTTATAGCTATTTCTATTTAGTTGGAATTTGCTAATTTGTTTAGTGACTTTATACATTTGGCCACTAATGCAGAGGAAGTCCTTGCTACCGCAAGAGATTTAATAGCCGCCTGGCATTCCCAGTATATCCTAACCTAGGTATTTTGGAGGCGATCTATTGAAAAAAAAAAAAAACTGCATCCAATATCGCAAGACCTACGACTATGCAAGACCTGGAATATGCAATAACTTTTCCAGCCCCCAGTTCTCTGCGAAGCTTCCTGCCCGTGCACCACAGTTCACCTTGAAACAGTCAGTATAGAGTGATCCTTATCAGATTCCGTTGCAGTAGTGTCCTCAAAACCCATGTAGTTTGTACTCTTCTCTATCCGCCAGATAATTGCTTCAAGAATCTTGAAGTGCGGTCATTAGCCATTATTTTTAAATTTAATGCTCTGTTTTATAAGCACTGGAACTGTCGACAAGCACATATATTATATATTATATAAGCAATTCAAATAAAATGAACAAAGTCGACAAATTATTTATTTTGACGACAGATGGACAAGTACTCCAATTAATGTGAGCTTCATCAGGTAGCTGGTCAGGTAATATCCTTGTACCCTACTATCCCTTAGTTAGCGCAAAGAGCGAAATCTCTTTGTGCAACGCCATTGCTTTTTTAAATTTCTCTTATTAGATATTTAAGTCAGCTTAACAGTAATCAATTTACTGTTCTATAAAACATATTATGTCTAAAATTGTATTTCTTATGATATTATTACACTTTAATTGTTTGAAAGAAGGAATTTTAAAGTCAAAAGATATAAACAAAACCTAGTGAAAACTTAATACATGCAAAAGCAGATACGCCAAGTAATTGAATTGGAGTGCAATTTTCCTTAGCATCATGTGTGTATGTATCATGTATGCTGCTGTATCCCATATAAAAATCGAAAATGCAAAAATCGCTTATTTGCCCAAGAGCCGTTAAAATGTACAAATGGGTACGTCTTTAGCTCGATAAGAGTGGGAAATGAAATGAGGTTGGGACAAGTCGGTCTCGGCCAAGTCAAACATGGCCATTTGTTGCAGGTTCAATTTCAGTAGATTGCATACGTAAAGCTGCAAAAGGATGAAGAAGTTGTTGTTCATATTTGGACGTGCAGTCGAGTGCAAAAGGAACACATACCTTCCTTCCCAACCTTTCCAGATGGTCTCTCTTTCTTCAGACAAACTTATGTAGAGCTCACATACAAAAATTATAAGGATATGTGCTACGTGTAGTCAATAAATAAAACAGTTGTGCATTTCTCCTCCCAAAATAAGAGAAAGCACCGTACAGGAGCGGATTCAGCAAAAAACATTTAAAGCTTTAATATAAAAAATACATTGTCCGAGACAACTGTGAGTAAGCTGTTGACTTGAAATTGACCTAGTCGGTTAACGATGTTATATATGTTATGTATTATATATAATATATTATTATATTTTTTTTTTCAAAAAGTTTTGTGATGCTTCGAACTGAAAACCTGCATTATTAGAAGAAAATGTAAACACATAAGGCTATACAAAAATCTATATTTTCCATCAAATTAAAACAGTAGTTAGATACAACTATTTTTATATATATCATATTAAAAAAATGAATTAATGTATAATAAAACAAATATTTAAAACTTAAAATATATTGTTTTTATTCTTAAGAAGCTAAAAAAGTTTATCTTTTATAGAATAAGTATATATTAAGCCCAGTGTTTATGCGAAAGAATATATAAGTTTTCTTGCACATTCAACACAAAACTGATTTGAGCCCACACACGTTTATTTATTTACTAAATATAAATTGTAAAAAAAATTACGGACTGATCAGAATTGAGTCTTGAAAATAAGTTTTGTGTTTGTATAACAGAAGTAGTTATTACCAATAATTAATTTTTTTCTGAATCCTACTGGATTTAGTATCACTGACTAATCGTAGTTGTAGAGTTTTCGTGAATAGTAATACCTTTTTAACAATTTGTAGGCTTCTGACTAAAGACAAATTGTTCTGCAACTTTAACCTGAATGCTCCTTTAATCATAGAAATCTAATAGAAATCTACATATGTCAGTAATATGTGCAAGAAAACATCATTTCGTTTTGAAATAAAGTCATTATTAAATTGAGCTTTACGTGAAATCGCGAGATTCTTACAATTTAAAAGGGTTTAGCACATTTTTTGTATCGATTTTAAGTCAAGTAAGTTAAGTAAGTTGTGATTTAAGAATAATGATAAATTAATGATTGAGACCAAATTTTTGATTCGTAGAAATAATATTTTTGATACACCTATAACCGCCCTAGTCCGCCACTGGTACATGCACTGGTTATTGCATAGGAAAAGTCCGGGAGTAAACACGTTCGATTTAATACAAATGCGCATTGGTGTGGGAGGGGATCAACCGTGCTGGGGAACACCGGCACTGGGTGGGATTTATGTCGAGCGACGTTTTAAGTCTTCGTCGCCGGCAACAGCTGCTTCACAGACTTAGTCCTATCTGCTGCCTGTTTTTTAATACGGACCCTTCTGCTTATGCAGCTGCAACACATGCGCTTACAAATGCGCTGCAATAAAGTCATTGCGTTAGCTTGACCAGCATTTTTCAAAGACTCTTTCAACGCTTATCTAGTCAAACTTACCTAAGATAAGTTATGGAAGGAGACAGCCATGTTGTATATTCGGGCATTAGACTCAAAAATAGTGGGAAAAATGAATTTGGAAAATGGAACAGCTGCACAAAAATGCCAAGGAGAAAAATCACACCCCTTCGTATTGCTGGTAAACTGCAGCCCCAATGAAATGGGACAAAAATTGTGGGATTGAAAAAGAAATAATAGTTGAGATCACCAGAATAACATCCATCAGTACCACTGATCAGTTACTGTGCGGATCAGTTAAGATTAAGAACAGATAAAGAAAAAGATGTAAAAAAGAACATTTTGTCCCTTACTTTTTACAGATATATACATATATATTCAAGTTGTAGTCAAGTGTGCTTGACTGTGGGATGCCCAGTACACAAAGCTTTGTGTGTGAAATGAAAAGACAGAATACCGGTTGCCGAACTTGATTGGTGATTTTTCAAAGAAAATTTCAAAAAGAATTTAAGTACAGCAAAACGTAGCATCTATAAATAGCCTGAAAGCTATTTGTAACAAACAATTAACTTTGAATGCTGCATTCCTGTAAGTGTGTGCCAATCTCAAAAAAATTTTTATTTGCAATGGCTATGGCTGAAATGAGAGGCAAGCATTCGGGGCGATTTACTCTTAGAATCATTTTTTTAGTGAGCAAATTTTCCTGATACCCATAGAAATCGTAATCGAAACTATTAGTATGGTTACATGAAAAGCTAGCATTTGAATACAAAACGTCTTAATGTTCTTAATGTATATTAATTGAATACTATCAATACTAATTGCATACTACAAATATATCGTTCTTGTATTATTTAGTATATTTTCGTATAAGTTCTAAGCTTATCATTCATTACCATTAAATTTAATACTATTTCATATTTGAACAACCACTAGTATAAATACTATAGTGTTTCGTATATACTCTATCTGAATGTTGCTCAATATGTTTCTAGCAACATCTGTTTTTGGGTGTTGTTTATTTGTATTTAGTTGTATTTACCAATATTTTTCTTTATTTGACAACATATCCTTCTACCTTCCGCCGTGTTTAATTTAAGTTTTTCATAAATTTTAGTTTGTAAAGTGAAAGAGCAATGTTCATTTGTATTTTAATTTTAAGCGCAATGCTTTGGGTGTCGGTTAACTCACAGTAGGTCACACTTGACTGCAGATTTTTAACTAGTTTTTGATTTAGTCAAACCGCATTTTGGATGATTAGCTCTATTAAAATTATGTTGCAACTTAATTTTGTATGGCGATTCGTGTTGTCCGCTTACCGAATTTCACATCGAAGTTGAGAAAACTATGTGTTTAATTGCTTCTGTTACTCCTCAAGGGTAAGGTCGACTACTATGTAGCATCACAAGCTCCGGCCACGCTCCGTTTCATTCCAAGATATGTAATACCACCAAATTGGTAACTGGTTCAAGATATTAAATCGATCTGAAATTAAAAATTAAAAAAAAATGAACTTGAAATGGGAAATACAGTCATTTTCTGCAAAATATAATCTACATTTATGCAACCAATTGGCAAAATATTGTTTTCTATTTTTTTTCTTTGTTTTAACTGTTTTTTATAATTTTTATAACAACAATTATAACTTAATATAATCATTATATAAATCATAACACATAGCTTGAATAATTAACGCCGCAACCTATGGAACAGTTCTGCGAAGCGAGTAAAATTAGCCATACAAAAATCAATTATTACATGCTTAAGAAATATCACCTACTTCATCCTGACTAAAGACCTTCTTCCCAATGCAAACCGATTAAATTCCTCAAGAATTGTACATCTCACCCAAATTTCATCATCATCCCGGCTAACATAGAGTTAGTGACGGCAAACTAGGCCTAGTAATAAAAAGCAAAACGCCACAATTTAAGGAATCTGAGATCTGTCGTTTCATACGAACACAAGGGCATGGCTGAATCGACTCAGCTGTTGATAGTAATTAAGTATATTCATATTTACATTATAATCAGAGATGTCTCCTCCTGCTTGTTACATACATTGTCGGTTGGCAATTATAGTTCCTTTGTTCCCTACGGGTACCGGGTATAACAAATTGAATGCCGATTTGACTCAACTTTTTTTCAGTTCATTATAAGAAGGAAGGTTTACTTAAAATAAAGTAATATGTACGCATAAATATATTTAAAATATAGATAAATATGTAGATTTTCCGCCCTGATCCAAAAAGGGTGTCATACTCCCTCCCTACTTTACGACCTAGTAATGTATATGCCCCTGCAGTCCACCGTAACTTTGAACGACGCCTCTACTCAATCGATCGACACACTCCGGTTGGGAGTTGACCTCACTTCGACTCAAGTCAAGTATAAGCTATCATTTTTGAAGCCTGGGATCTCGTGATCGTGGAGTAATCCAAGTGAGCCCCTGAATTGCTGACACTTTCTACGGTTCATCGAATTTACTGCAATCCCTTCTGCTGCTTTAGACAGAAGATGCTGTCGTACTAGTACGAGAGACCCCTGGTGGTTTCCAGTTATATATGTTATAATGTTGCCCTTGGTCGTGACTGGCTTGCTATATGTTGGTTTTTAATGATCTGGTATAGATCCCCTAAACGGTCTGCGATCTTGATTGGGGATTGTGTTGGCGCTCCGGTTCTTGGTGTTACTTGATTGAACCATTATCCTGGCAAGCGTGGTTACCTAGCCTGGTGTAAGAAGGCTGGCTATATTCCGTCGATTCAGACACGATTCGAGATTATGTTTAATGTCATCTCCGGTGTTTTGTTGATCTGCCACATACGATGATATCATTATTTTGATGGTGTACCATTATAGCAAACCATTTTACTCGGGGACCCAAACTGAGATGATCCGTTTATGAAAAGCTCTTAATAGTGTTGCAGTTTTTGATTTCTGAAGCGGGGCAAGTTCAATCCACTTGGCGAATATATAAAAAAAACCATAAGCATCGTACTTACTGTTTCCGTCTAACATCCTGAAACATTTCCAGATAATAGTACATTTAAGAGATCATAATGTTCTTCTCAATCCCTAAGTGATCGGTGGTGGGGGCGTCGTGGCATTCTCGCGGACATCCTTCAGCTTCCTTTGCAAGCTCTTGAATTGGTGGCTATCCTGGGTGAGAAGGGAAGCGAAAGAGCGTCAACTATAACGTGCGGCTTTAGTGTACATCATACCGGTATTGCTGGAGCTCTAGGGGCCTCTCGATGAAGATATATGTATGTTTGTATGTAGAATCGACCACTTGCGGCGTTTGTGAGGTCATCGGTAATGGTTGGATGGATATATGTATGTGTCACTAAAATGACTGAACATACATACAGTGACGCACTAAAGTGTTGGCACAGTGGCAAATGTCAACTTTAAATGTTGTTCCCAGGCGTATGCAACAATTTTATGATGAAATTTTTTTGATTTACTTAAATTAAACATTTCTTTATTCAATGGCACTTTTTTTTTTGGTATTTTTTATAACGTTCTTAAAACTATTTAAACTTAAACAAAAAATGAACCTATTTCGTGACACAAAAGTCTTGGCACAGTTTCACTACTAATTCTAATTTATTTAAACTTAAGCTCAGTTTGGCCATACTATTTAATGCAATTCATAACGAAACTTCTCCTTAACCACATGACGCCGAAAATTTTGCAAAAAAATTACATTTTTTTTCAAGTATTTAAGTAATTATCCTGAATTCTCACAAAATGGACCATATGCGCAAAGAATCTAATGTAGCTCAACGCAAAATTGTCCTTCACCTGCACAGTGAATGCAAATAATTTGGTGAAATAGCTAAAATTATGGAGCTAAGCAGATTTTCGATCAGAAGCATCGTGCAGCGCTATAAAGGAGCAGCAAGTTTGGAAAATGCACCCAGATCAGGACGCCCAAGGGCTTTAAGTGACCGAGTACGCCAGCAGGTGGTCCGAAAAATTACGGTGAACCCGAAAATATCTTCTTCCCAGATTGCCGCTGAGGTCAAGACTGAGTTTGGGAAGGAAATTCATCCCATGACAGTAAGAAGGGCCCTGCACAAAGCAGACTATCATTGTCGTTATACCCGACGAAAGTCATTGATCTCGGAGGTCAATCAAAAATAGCGTTTAGCCTGTGCTGAAGAGTACTTGACCAAGCCAATTGGATTTTGGGATCAGGTGCTCTTCTCGGATGAAAGCAGACTCAATATTTTTCGATCCAATGGCC
>VNKC01001939.1:0-14652 GCA_008042775.1 Drosophila pectinifera
CCTGGCTGCATGTGGACTCAACTAAGGTCGTATCCTGCGGCCGCTGGTCGCCAACATCGGTCCTGAAGACAGGGAGGCGACTCCAAGCTGGAGCCTGGCTACTCATGGACTCGACTAAGGGTGTATCCTGCGATCGCTGATCGGCACCATCGTCCCTGAACACGGGAACGCGACTTTTCGGTGGGTCCTGGCTGCATGTGGACTCAACTAAGGTCGTATCCTGCGGCCGCTGGTCGCCAACATCGGTCCTGAAAACAGGGAGGCGACTCCAAGCTGGAGCCTGGCTACTCATGGACTCGACTAAGGGTGTATCCTGCGATCGCTGATCGGCACCATCGTCCCTGAACACGGGAACGCGACTTTTCGGTGGGCCCTGGCTGCATGTGGACTCAACTAAGGTCGTATCCTGCGGCCGCTGGTCGCCAACATCGGCCCTGAAGACAGGGAGGCGACTCCAAGCTGGAGCCTGGCTACTCATGGACTCGACCAAGGGTGTATCCTGAAGTCGCTGATCGGCACCATCGTCCCTGAACACGGGCACGTGACTTTTCGGTGGGCCCTGGCTGCATGTGGACTCAACTAAGGTCGTATCCTGCGGCCACTGATCGGCAACATCGTCGCTGAAAACGGGAACGAGACTTTCAAATGGCGGCTGGCTTCCCACGGGCTCTACTAAGGGTGTATCCTGCGGTCGCTGATCGGCAACATCGTCCCTGAAAACGGGAATCTTACTTTTGGTTGTTGCCTGGCTCACCATACAGTCGCCTGAGAGTGTATCCTGCGATGTGATGGCCTGAAAGTCAGAAAGCGGATCGAAGTCGTCCGTCAAAGAGCAGCCGCCGTCCGGTTCGCTCTTATTAAGCTTTGCCGCCTTTTGCTGTTCCTGTGTATCGATTGCCGCACTGACATCTTGGGTCTGGAAGACGTTGACCATGAAGTCGTTGAGCTGTGCCTGCTGGCTGGATATAGTCTTGAGCTGCTCGGAGATAGACCTATGGCCTTCCAGATAGGCTTCATTCTGCAACTCATTCATCTTTTTCATCTCCAAGACGATTTTTTCAATGCGACTTAGACGCGAGCTTTCTGAGCAGCCAGCTCCACCGTTGTTCTCTCTGGGATCCACCTGCATTCGCAGGGCAACGACAAATGGGCTGTCACTGAATCCTTCGCTGGCGGCGAGACCCACCCAGTGATTGCTACATCTCCCGATAAATTTAAGCTCCACAGAGAGCAACTTGCACACACGCTGTATCACATCTGGCTGTCGAGGATTGATCTGAATACTCCGGTGGTAAAAATATATAGCCCTACGCAGGTCGGGAGGCTTTAAACGACTGTAGCAGTGGGCGATAAGCTTGAAGGCAATCGCATCACCCGACTCTCCGACATAGCACTTTAGATAGGCGATGGCCTTACGATACGCCTGGATGTTATAATAAAGATTGCCCACCGTGAGGCTGATCAAATCGCGCTATGGATGGAGATTTAAAGAATACGTTGTAAGTCAAGGAAGTAGAGAAAATACATAATAACGTAGGTGAAAGGTGGAAACAAAAAATTCGAGTCTTTAAATAATTCTAACTGCTCACATACACCAATGTTCAATTTATATTTTGCGATAGCCAAAAATACAAAATCATCGAGACACTCAGAGGAATGAGCAATATGTGCAAAAAAAAATCAGTGCATTCAAATTAGCAGTCTCCAATAAACTAACTTCCCTAATTTTATTTCCCGAGAGATCACCAAAAACCCTTGATACACTCGGGGCACGCATGGAATACGTGCATGGACAGGCATTGACAGGCATGGAACTGTAATTTTCAAGAACACACGCACACACACTCAATGGCGTGCTTTTAATGGCGACGCTGTTTCGCCGGCGCACTGCACAAATGGACGGACCGGACCACGTGCATGGACATTAGTGAAATTGCATGGACAGGCATGGACAGGCATGGAACTGTAATTTTCAAGAACACACGCACACACACTCGATGGCGTGCTTTTAATGGCGACGCTGTTTCGCCGGCGCACTGCACAAATGGACGGACCGGACCACGTGCATGGACAGGCATGGACAGGCATGGAACTGTAATTTTCAAGAACACACGCACACACACTCAATGGCGTGCTTTTAATGGCGACGCTGTTTCGCCGGCGCACTGCACAAGTGGACGGACCGGACCACGTGCATGGACATTAGTGAAATTGTGTGAATACGCTCACAAAGGTGAGCTTTTAACGGCGACTGCTATTTTGCATATTCTGATACACGAGCAATTACTAACCTGGGACTGAAGCGGCAGACCGTCCATGACCTCCTGGACACACTTGTCCACATACCGGCGAACGTCGGACTCGGTCAACATGATTCTTCAGTGATTATACTATATCGCAGCACAATGCACGTCCTCTCTGCGTTTGATTCCTAGCAAAATTGGATATCAGCGTATTGGATGGTCTCGGCTTTCTCAAACGGCAGCGGGTTTGGAACTAGATCGCACTTAAATATCTTGCCAAACCCATCGCAGCTTGATGCACGTTTTGCCGGAGTTCTTTTTAGCTTAAATAAGCTGTGCACTTACTCGATGTAAACGGATTTGTTTTCACAGCAGCAGTGGCACGTCCGCTCGGCTCGAATCAACTCACAGAAAGGAAGCTTACAGAATCTCAACGTAAGATTTTGACATTTGGAAGGAGAGTTGCCAGATCGAGAAATCGTAGCGTAAAAGTGATATTTGCTAGTTTTTTTTACAACTGGGGTATTCATGTCTCTATATATGACTAACAAGAAATTCGAAATGAAGTCGTATTGCCTTATACCAATGAAATACACCAATTCTCGAAACCTGAGAGTCTAAATCTATAAGATTTGAATCGAAATTCATCATCATTTATTTTTTTATATCAATTTTATCTAATATTTTCTCATTTTTAACCTTGGCTTGGGAATTCGTGTATGTTGGTGCAAAAAAACGGTGGGAACGGGATTTTTGTAGTACATATATTTTTAGTTCACGCGCATCTTAAATATGCCGTCTAAAATCTAAAATAAAAAAAAAAGGGTTTTTTCTTAGCCTGCATGTGCTTTAATCTAACATTAAGCGTAAAAGTTTGTCAAGTGCGTTGGGTTCAAAATACAGCATTTTGCAGGTATTTTCCCAGATGTTTACAATATACTGTAAATGTACAGCAGCATGCCATGCCAAATCCTGGGCTATACCCCCTGTTCCATATGCATAGTCTTAGCAGAAATCGATTGGCCAAAATAATTATTTTTTACCCACTAAAGTCCAGGAGGAGCTATCTATTTTCCGTTGTAGAATAACGGAAATGCCAAAAACCATTCTCTTATGCGATTGAATGTTGCTGTTAGTTCCCGCTCGCTTAACAGCTCGCTCAACACCTCGCTTAACAGCACGCTGTTAGCAGTTTCCGCGGCGCAAATACAACGAGTTTGTGAAGTCTTATTGAAATTTGTTTATTATAAGAGCAGTTATGTATTTACACGGGCAATAAGGGCGAAATACCTATTAGCCAATCAGCAGGGAAAAACCTGCCCTGATCAAGCCACTCTAGTCGCTCGGCGTGCCTCCTCCTCATCGTAAGGAATGTAGTAATACGCCACCATCACGAAGACTAGCATGTCGACGAACATGAGGCCGGCGAAAAGGAAGAATTCGCTGGCCTGCGACTCGAAGAACTTCAGCTCCGCCACCACGACCACGATGACGTTGCCAAAGGCGACGGTCAGCAGCCAGCAGGCCTGGAGCACACTCTTCATGCTGGGCGGTGACTGCGAGTAGGAGAACTCCAGTCCGGTCACGGAGAACATCACTTCGCCGAGGGTCATCACCACGTACTGCGGCACCAGCCACAAAATGCTCATTGAGTTGGGCGCTGTGACCTCGACCAGTTGCGACTCGAATCCCTCGCGGCTCTGGCCAACCAGCAGGGCATAGACGCCGCCGGCGCGCAGCTCCACTTGGACCAGGGGCTGTTCGGCCACCTGGACACTGTACGTTCCGGTAGCGAGCTCGTAGAGATCATGGTTGCGGGCGGGCAGGTCGAGGGCCACCGATCCCGTGGACTTCTCCGTCCACACCACACGCGTGTTGGCCAGCAGATTGGCAAGCGTGCGCACGAACGCCAGCGAACGGTTGGACTTCTGCACCTCGTCCTCGTACCAATACTTACGGATTGCGTGCACCGGACGCAGGAATAGCGAGTGGGCGGTGGCCTCGTACAACTGCTGGCTGCCGCCCTCCAGAGCGGTGCAACCTACGAATAACATAGCAGGGAGATCTGGTGAGCCTAGTTCTGAATCATATTGCCATATTACCACCCAATTATATTCTTGAGCCAGATTATTCGCATTTGAATACCCTAGTTTCCAGAAGATAGTCCATGGGGGTGTCCCACTTACCTTCTGTCAGCGTCTCTACGGTATAGGTCAGCGTGAAGGCGCCGTCAGTGCTCGTGGGCAGACTGCCCGAGAAGTAGGTGTCCAGTCCCCGCAGCGTAAAGCTCTCGCGCGCGCCCAGGTTCGTGTTGACGGCGTACTCGCAGTCGGGAACGCCGCTGAAGACCCGCAGCTGGGTGTTACCACTGCTGGGGATCAGGGGATATGTGTGCTGAAAGGGTTAAAGCAGGAGGCATCCGTCTTAGCCACGTTCTCAAGGCAACCAAGGCATACTGAGTCACTCGTTGGTCCTCGATTCTCTTGTGGATACTTGTGGATTTTAAATGGGATATCTGGATAGGAACACCCTTCCCAGATAGAAAGCACACAGTACATTATAAGCAACTAGGGAGGAACGCACACTCGGGGACAAGGAAGGGTAGAGGCAGTTGTATAATAGTTTCTTTTATTAGATTAACTAAATGGATGTCTTGTCATATGCAACAGCGCCCGGACGGGGCTTTACTTACACTTAGCTTGGGAATGGACAGAAGCCACTAAGGATTCACATATACACATCTAGAAATACATATAATACACAACGCGGGAGCGAGCAGGATTAGATCAGACTGGATTCGGATTGGGATCCGGGGCGAGCTACTCGCCGTCCTTGATGTCCTTGCCCTTGTTCTCGATGCCCTCAAGGGGCGGAATCTCTGCCTTAGCATCACCGTCGCCGCCGCCCGTCAGCGGCTCGGCCTCGTCGTCATTCTTGAGGGGATTGTTCGGCTTATAGTAGTAGGCCATCACCATGAAGAGCAGCATGTCCGCGAACATGAGGCCGGCAAACAGGAAGAACTCGCTGGCCTGCGACTCGAATAGAGCGGCCTCGGCAATGATGACCACGATGACGTTGCCAAAGGCGACGGTCAGTAGCCAGCAAGCCTGGAGCACGCTCTTCATGCTGGGCGGCGCCTGGGAGTACGAGAACTCTAGCCCTGTCACCGAGAACATCACCTCGCCCAGGGTCATGATCACGTACTGCGGTATCAGCCAAAGGATGTTCATTGAGTTGGGCTCCGTCACGGTCACAATATTGGTCAAATACGTTCCGGCGGTGCTGTCAACGATAAGGAGCGTGTACACGCCGCCGGTATGGACGTTAAAGGTGCCGACATTGGCGTCTCCCACGAAAACATCGTACTCCCCCGAATTAACGCGAGTGAGGAGCGTCTCATTGGCGAGGTCGTCGTACACCACTTCGTTCTTCGAGACACTGCGCCACACCACCCTCAGCTCCGGGTTAATGTTGGCCACGTTTCGGATAAGCGGGTGGCTCTCGCTCGGCTTGTCCACGAAGTCCTCCTCCCAGTAGTGCGTAGTGCTGGCATTTTTCGGATTGAGGAACAGCGACCAGGCCGTCTTCTGTGTCAGCTCCCGGGTGCCACTATAGCCGGCGCAGCCCTCCTGAGTGCTGGTTAGCCTGTAGCTCAGGGTCGCCGTGTTCTCCACGTACAGGTCCTTGTCCGTGTAGACGTTCAGTGCCGGCACATTGAAGCTCTCCAGCGCCTGTCCATTCAGGGTTCCTGCTAGCGTGTACTGGCAGTTCTCCGCATTGAACACGCGCAGCTGGACATTGTGGCTGTAGGGCAGGTCGGGATAGGTTTTCTACGAGAGCGACAGGCGACAGCAAGCGTGCAACGAGAAGAGAAGACAAGAGTGGAAAAGGTGCAGGTGCAAGTGCAAATACGGTACGATACAAAATACGCAGATACTCCACTCTACCCTACACAAGCACTCAACTCACCTCCAGATTCAGCTCCACCACACCGGAAATGATGAAGGCAATGCCGGCCAGGATGCCGCCCATGGTGAGTTTCTGCAGCGGCCGCGAGATGCCGACGAGTCGCAGGGCCGGATAGAAGGCTACATCGTAGAGCGGGATGAAGAGCAGGATGAGCAGAGGATTGAGCACCTGCAGCTGATCGGGCTTGATGTCCCAAGAGCCCATGTCTCCGTCCATTCGAGTGGCCTGGAAGGTCCAACGGGAGCCCTGCTGATCGAACAGTGCCCAGAAGACCGGCAGCGGAAGGTACAAGAAGAGCACTCGCATCAGCACTTTGACATCGTCGATCAGCTTGCGGTCGTACTTGGCATCGGCATAGTCCAGCCAATGCTCGCGCGGATTCGTCTTCTTTTCCTTGCACTTGGTAGTGAGGGCCGTCCAGATGGTGCTGCTCACCAGCACCACCATGTTGCCGGCCGGGGGCTTCATCTTGTAGAGTGATCGTCCCAGCACGAAGATGATCACGGACACGATCATGAGGACGGCAGGCACACCGAAGGCCAGGGGATAGCAGTTGATGTCATCGAAGCAGGACACGTCCTCGCGCAGGATCGGTGTTACCGTGGTGGAGATCAGCGATCCGGCGTTGATCGAAAAGTAGAAGAGCGAGAAGAACGAGGTGAGCTGCTTCACCTGCTCTGGCACCTTGAACTGATCGCCGCCAAAGGCCGACACACACGGCTTTATGCCACCGGATCCGAGGGCGATTAGCGCCAGGCCCAGCATCGTAAAGGTCTCTATGGGCAGGTTGAGTGGCCCGATGGCTCCCAGGGTCAGCAGCACGGATCCGCATATATACACTATCGACAGGTACAGGATTGTTTTGAATTTGCCCAGCCAAGAGTCAGAAATGATGGCTCCGAACACGCACAGAAAGTAAACGAACATGGTGAAGACGTGGAAGACCACGGTGGCGGTGTCGTCGGAATAGCCCAGAACTCGACTCAGATACAAGACCAAAACAGCTGAAAGGGATTGGAGTGGCATGAAAGGAGAGAGAGTGAGGTTTAGAGTGGGATTCATAGGGAACGTAGGGAATCAACGCACTTCGCATGCCGTAGTAGTTGAAGCGCTCGCAGAACTCGTTGCTGATGATGAAGAACACGGACTTCGGATAGGGCAGTTTCTGGGGATGATTAAGAAAAGAGGATACGGATACGATAAACCCGGTTGAAGGATGCGTAAGGCCTTGTCCGAGCTCACCTTTTGCTGACCCTCAGCCTCGGACACGTTTTTGAACGCATCGTCAGCCTCCTGCAGTTCCTTGCCATTCTTCTCCAGCTGCTTTCCATTCTTCTGCTGCGGTTCCGCCGACACTTCGGGCAACTTCTTGGCCTCCACCAATGCCCTGCCATTGGCCTCCACCGCCGGTTGGTCATCAGCGACGTCAGCAGCAGCAGAACTCGGGGTGAAGTCCTCCGCAACGGGTGAAGTACTTGGTGCGATGTCCTTCACGGGTGCAGCTCCATTCGGACTGACATCTACGGCAGCAGTAGCTGGGGCTGGATCCGCAGGAGCGATCTCTGCCGGAGCAGATACCACTGGCTCAGCCGCGGGCTTTATTTCTGCTGGCAAGAGAAGAACAACCAAGCAAGTTAACGAGGTGAAATTCACTCAGTGGGATAAAGGAGCGCCCACCCAGTAGCGGCACCTCCTCCGCCGGCAGTTCCATTGCGTCTGTCAGCGCCACAGATGCGAAACTGATCTGGAAAGTGATCTCGAGATCGCGATTGCGATCGCGATCGCGACATTTCACCAGAACGGGTAAGCGGAGGGCCGAGTGACGAGACTTTGTGGCCTTGTGCTTGACACCTCTGACGCAGATAAGGACTACTCTATATTTGGCCCCAGCCAAAGCCTTCGCTAAGCCCGTGGGCGTGTGAATTCGGTGACCAGACATAAATTTACATGCATTAGCCGGATACCCGGATAACCGTAGAGGAGCGGCACCGCTGCTTATGGGGTTTACGGGCCCAGTAGTCTCCGGACAGATAACCCGTAGCAGCCGCAAGCCGGGCCAACGTACGGCTCTCCCCTCCATAAATCACATGCTGATGATGATGAGAATGATGATGCCCTGTCGTCTGGGGCGGCTCAAATGGTCATGTCCATGTGCGACCGAATGGCATTCCATTTGCTGCAGCAGATCGCAGTCATGGCCACTTTCGGATAACTGGATCAGGAGTCCGCCCAGGAAACTGCTCAGGGATTAACCAAGGTCTGGAAAAGGCCCTAACGGCAGCCTTATCTGGCTGGGACCGATCCAGAATCGGTTTCGGAGCTAATCCATCGATGCTTTATCAGCGTTTATGGAGGCCATTAGTGGCAGTTATGTGTGTAGCCATCACATGGCCATCATAAAGCTTGGAAACAACGCCATTGCACGCACCACACTCCACATCAAACATCCATTAACATAAAAGGCCTTATCATAGGGAAACGGCACACAACGTCTCCGGACGTGTACAGCATTGACCCGCTGCGGTGGCTGTTTGAAGTCGGGAGCTTTGATACTCGCTCGAGTACTACCCATTCATTCATACCACCTAATCGAACTGGGTACTTGGAGGGCGGAACCGTGTCAAAGTCGCTGCACAGGAGCACCTCTTCGGTGTTGCAATCGATCTTGGGAGCGAAATCTACTAATGCGGCTTACACAAGGAATCCCTTAGACTTGTCGGAGCTCACAATCAAGTCACTTAAATGCGGAGTTTTTCTACGAGCAATCCGATAAGGCTGCCAAGAGGCGAAAGTGAAAGAGTGTTCTCAATTTCACTTTCTCGAGATTTCATTACAAGCTCTTACGGTTAACAATGATTGATTGACTGATTCAAAGGTATCTTTATGGGTGGGTAGAAAGAGGGTCAGTAAGGTTGGGTAATACATATATGTAGAGAGAGATCTAATATCTCAATTTTATAGATTGAAGTGGAGGAAAGCCAGATGGAACACTTGAGTGGCACAGTGCCTACCGGAATCTAATGAGTATAACTATTTATTTTATATATGTGGGAATGTAACTTTACAATGGTTTATTATGATATTATATATATTATATATATATGCACTCAAACATGTTCTCAGCGGTACCTGAGTCTCGGATCTTCCAGTGCGTACGTGTCCGTCTGATATGGAAATGAAACGGGATGACATGACGCATTCCCGGCGCTATCGCAATCGCGGCAAACTCCCGAGTAGGTTGTAAATTTAGCCACAGACCCAGAATAGTAGGGATATGGATTCTAGGGGAGTCCCAGAAGCCTTGTCCAACAGTTTACCGCGTGTATCAACTGATTTACAATCGATTAGGTTTACGGCTCCTTGACATGGGCACGGTTCAGTTTTAATTACAAATGTCTTCGGCGGAAAACATTACCTAAAATGGAATGTCTCTGCTAGATAAGTTTGTGTATCTACCTGCTCTGATATTCGGTAGCGCAACTTTGATTGTCTTGTTCCGTTTGGCGACGCTCGAAACTGAATATGGAATGCCGCCCGGCAGTTCTGGAACTCAGTCTCGGCTCTGGCGGAGTGCCTGCTGACGGAATGCCGCTAAAATTACCCACTAATTGCCGGCATTCCCTCGCTCCCCCCAGCGATTTATCAGCTTTGTAATTGTTGGCGTGGGGAATACCGAGAGCAAAGCCAAAGTCAGACTCAATCGCATTCGCAGCGCAATCGCAGCTAGCCCGCTTCAGTCATAGTCAACGCCCACTGCCTGCCTATGAACATGCAAATGAGCTGGGCTGAGCTGGAAGCTGACATTGAAATGCAGTCTCGAAATGTACGAAAATCAAAAAGGGGTTTGTATAATCTACGCATTCCGTGGTTAGCCAAGTAAGGTCTGCCCAAAATTGGCACTTTTTCCAAAAAACGGACTACGCAACGAGCTCACCACCAACTCAAGTGGCAAAAAAAACAAGGCGTCAGCAAGGGGGACAAGGTGCTAAGCCCAACCACTCGAAGTACTTATCGGAGCGATTAGATTCCCAGGAATCAAGAATCGAGAACGCAGAATCAAGAATCGAGAGTCGTTCTCGGCTTTGTCACTAATGCCAAAAAGTGTCCGCAGATAGCCGCTAATCTTTACAACTTGAAACGTTATATATATCGGCCTATATTTGCGGCATGGCGAACAATGAGTTGAATACTGGCTTGTGGCGCTTTCCTTTTTAGGGCAATCTCGTGCGATTAATGCGATAATTGTAAAATAAGCTCAAAGACTCTGAGACTGAAAGATCTGTTCAGATTTAAGACTGGATTTCCAGCTTTCTTCCATGTCGATCAGTGTGCACAATATCATTTTCCCATTCGGCGCAGATTCATTGACTGAATTCCAATATAATGACCTCAGCGCTTCAAAGTGCCATTCATTCACTCGTCGATATCGGGGCAATTGAAATTAGTCGCAGTAAAATAGTTAATGTCACTATGTAGAGGGGCTCTGAAATCGAAAGTAAATACATATATTGGGGGGCTTTGCTTCAATCTCTAGCAAGCGAGCAAAGGCCAAGTTGTCCGTGCCCAAAAGTTCAAATGTAGGCCATAAGCCTCGGTTCAGTGATCTGTATAACTACCCCCCTCGCATTATGAATATTATTATTATGATATGGGTGTGTGTTAGTAGTACCGTTTTCTTTATCCGTCATTTTTTGGCTCGTCGGGGAATCCGCAGTTCACTTTACATCCGTCGCGCGTCACTTGAAATCGAAGAGAAGTATTTATGACATTTGCTCAAAAAATAATTATTGTACATGGCGACGCCGGGTTGCATAAACACCGAGCTCCCATTCGAGTTGGCCTTTTGATTGACAAAAAGAGAAACATATTTGCTGTCTTTTATTTGCATTGAGAAACAACAGGTACGTGTGAGTACGTGCGTGGGGAAAACAACACAGAAATAATCCTGGCCCCACAAAGCGGTCAGTAACTTGAGATACTTTGTGTTTTTAATGCCAGCCTGGTTATATGGCCCTATATTCGGCTGCACAAGCAATATCTTTATTCATCACACGATTTTTGTGTTAAGATGTGTGCCAACCAAGCCTTCAGATTTTTAGTTCAGAAAAATACATATTAAAAATTAAAATGAGGTAGAGTTGAGACTTATGAGATTTATTATAGACTTCAATAACTTTTTCTACTTATATTGTGGCTGATATTTGTTCTTGTTTTTACAAATCCAGTCTTAATGGTTTAATTCGACACAACTGGTCTGATTATTATCATTATTTTGTTGTGTGAAGAAAGTGCTTTTAATGACTTTTGTTGGCTGTTTTTTAATTCTCTGTTTTCTCTTGCCAAGCTAGGATTGGAGCACAGATTCTTTTGCGTGTCATTGCTTCGCTCGCGTAGTACTGCTTATGTTTTTATGTCGCGCACTCTCGTAACTCACATTAAAACATTTAACCAAACTGCAAAAAAATATATGGAACGGAGACAACGTATCGATCAGTTTAATCGATTTAATGCGCGCCTTAAGTCCGCCAGCGGCGATCAACAGCCTCAGACTGAAGTCGATTGCCGGCGACAAGAAGCCGTTAACGGCTTGGCTCTGCTGTGTTCGCTGTCCGCGGCGACTGCACGCGTGCTGCTGCCGCGGTCGGCGTTGGCGGCGACGGCGACGTCCGTGCTTGAAAGGATGACAAAAAGCGTTAAGTTAACAGCGATAAGTGAAAAGCGATAAGCCGAATCGTAATCGCAGCGCTATGTTATCGACAGCGGGTGGAAGTATTTACGGCCCCGGTGTTCGCTTACCCACAATGAATGGATCCGAATCAGCCTCGCTCGCTCGCCTGTTATTTATGGCCATCTAGCCAAGTCCTACCGCCCCTTCCTGTTACCCCTGAGCTGTACGTAAAAATCGATGTGTAATTGAGATGATATAGCTCAAAATCGATTATCGGCACAAAGCTTCAGGGTTTTCAGACTCTAAGATTTCCAAGAAGCCAACCTAATCTTTATAGTTATTATATTTCAAGTTTTTTAATTTTGTCTTCTTATTATAATATAACATTTACTATATTAGTATTGAGTAAATATATATAATAATTAAAGTATACATCGGCGAGTGCTTATAATTCCCAAATGGTATGGCTCGCCATACTCAACACTAAATGTTAAAGTAACATTTTTTGTATTTTTATACCCGTTACCCATAGGGTACACGAGTATTATGTCTTAGTGCCAAACGAGAATGCCGAGTCGATTAAGCTTTGTTCGTCTGTCCGTCTGTCCGTCCGTGTGAAACAACAGATCTCAGAGCTAGAGCTACCAAATTTGGTGATCTGTTGCACGCAGACCATATTAATATTAATATTTGGTCTCGCAAACTTCCGCTTTCGAAAACCATATAAAAAAGCATAACTAAGTCGTTTGGCTTAAAGTAAATGAATATGAAATAAATACGCTTCTGCCACAGTGCTTTAGACAAACTCCATGTACATGTGCATTTTAATTTCAGCCACTATGCGTTGGGTGCCGGGTATCGCACAGTCGCTCACACTCGACTTTAGTTTTTTTTACTTGTTAATAGTGTTTTTCCCTGAGTGTACACCTGTCAATGCCAGACCATCGTTTATCACAATTGCTTTTCCAACTGCTTTACCGGGCTGCTTATCGCCAATGCCACGCCCCGTCTGTTATTAGCCGGTGGGCGTTGAAGAGTGCCTAGTCATTAACTAAATATTTTCGACGCTCTTACTAGTTATCTTCGGCCATTATTTGCAGATCTGTAGGATGAGGGCATAGACACCGCACTATTCCACCCGGCCATAAGTCATGAATCAAAAAGTATTCTATAGTATCTTTGCTGGTAATAGCGTATAGGCGATGTATATACCTACGTCGTTTATGCATTGGACACACGTCGCTTTGGAAAACGTTAAAAGTATTTCCTAAGTTGGCAGCTGGTAGGCGATGACCGTTAAATATTAAAAAACATTACTCCCAGAGACTTTTTTTTTTTAATCATAGTTAAAAATAACCATAATTAAGCCAAAACAGAATCAATTTCAGTTCTGAATGGTTAAATAAATCTGCGTATTGACTTTAGAAATTAAAAAGAATAAAAATTTGTAAACATTTTTGACAATATTAATGAATTTTGAAAAATTGACAAAAATTTTAGATCTTGTTTTTTTAATTTTTAATAATTAAGATTTTAATGGCGAATCTGATGACATATTTGGCATTTGGCCATCATTTGATTTTTGGCCAAAATATGCTATTAAGAAGACCTAAGGTATACGCATTTTTAAATCGGTATTTTTATATACATTTTTGGCTATATCAGAGTTAAAAATATTCATAACTCAGCTAAAACAGCCTTAATTTCCAATCGGAAAGCGGTTCTATTTTAGGTTTTATTTAGTTAATTAATCTGCATACTGAGTTTGGAAATTTAAAACAATAAAATTTTTACCAATTTTTGACAATTTTAATGATGTAACCCCTTATGAAATTTTCAAAAATTTGGCAAAATTTTTGTTCTATGTTTTTTAAATATTTTAATGTTAAATAATTAAGATTTTAATAGCGAATCGAAAGATGTGTGACATTTGGCTATCACTTGATTTTTGGCCAAAATATGCTGTTAAGAAGACCTCAGATTTACGCATTTTTTGACCTATAAATAGGTATTTTTATATCAACATTTTTTGAAAAATCAGAGCTAAAAATATTCATAACTCAGCCAAAACAGCCTTAATTTCCAATCGGAAAGCGGTTCTATCTTAGGTTTTATTTAGTTTATTAATCTGCATATCGACTCACTTGAATTTTGGCCAAACTCTGCTGTAAAGAAGATTTAATAAAAATTTTAGCAAAAAATAAGATATAAAAATATTCATAACTCAGTCAAAACAGCTTTATTTTCCAATCGGAAAGCGGTTCTATCTTAAATTTTATTTAGTTTATTAATCTGCATATCGACTCACTTGATTTTTGGCCAAACTCTGCTGTAAAGAAGATTAAATCAAAATTTTGGTAAAAAATAAGATATAAAAATATTCATAACTCAGCCAAAACAGCCTTAATTTCCAATCGAAAAGCGGTTCTATCTTAGGTTTTATTTAGTTAATTAATCTGCATAAAATTGATTTGGCTGTCGTTCCATTTTTGGCCAAATTATGCTCTCCAGAAGACCTCAAGTATGCGGATATTTGGGTCCTTAAATTGGCATTTTTATATCATAATTCGTGGAAAAATCAAACTTAAGAATAACCTTTACTTGGCCAAAACAGCCTTGAAAACAGCGATTCGGATTATATATGGCGTTTGGCTGTCGTTCCATTTTTGGCCAAATTATGCTTTCCAGAAGTCCTCAAGTATGCGGATATTTGGGTCCTTAAATTGGCATTTTTATATCATAATTCGTGGAAAAATCAAACTTAAGAATAAC
>VNKC01001940.1:0-194910 GCA_008042775.1 Drosophila pectinifera
TTAAGGACCCGGATATCCGCATATTTGAGGTCTTCTTGAGAGCATAATTTGTCCAAGAATGAAGTGACAGCCAAATGCCATATATATTCCGAAACGCTGTTTTCAAGGCTGTTTTGGCCAAGTTATGGTTATTCTTAATATTGATTTGATAAAAAATTAGGATATAAAAATGCCGATTTAAGGACCCAAAAATCCGCATTTGATGTCTTCTGAAGAGCATAATTTGGCCAAAAATGGAATGACAGCCAAATGCCGTTTATATTCGGAAACCCGACCCGGCAGGTCTTGAGGATGGTGGCCAGCACATGCAGCGATCGCAGTCAGCAGCAGCGCCACCACCAGTGCAAGCTGTGAACCTTGTAACTTTTAAAGCATACTTTCGGGGCTTGCCATTGCTTCCTATTAAAAAAGCGTGGCATCTAAAACGAAACGGCTGAAACGATTTGAAATTGAGGCTGTTTTGGCTTAGTTATGAATATTTTTAACATTGATTTGTCCACCAAATTAGGACATAAAAAACAGATTTTAAGACCCAAACATACATATCTTCCTAACATCATATTTTGGCCAAAAATGGAATGACAGCCAAATGCCGTATACTGTCCGATTCGCCGTTTTTAAGGCTGTTTTGGCCAAGTTATGGTTATTCTTAAGTTTGTTTTGTCCAAAAATTAGGATAATTAGAAAATTTCTTAAATTATGATCGTATATCTTTCGATTCGCCGTTAAAATTGAGAGCATTATTCCGTTTTAAGTAATTCTCCGAGACTAGATGTTTATAAAAGAAAGAACCAATAATAAATATATAATATAATAATAATATAATTTAAAAATTAAGTAATAAAGTCTACTCCATTAGCCCAAATTTATATAGTATATTCATGTCACACTCCGCAACTTCAGTGAAACTTAAAAATTCACACAATTCAAGTTGTGAAAATATTCGTAAAGCAATATTCCAATTGAAGGGCCTGCACTCCATAATAAATATTGACAAATGCAAGTACCAAACAAATAATGGCTGCTGTCTGTTTCTTATTTATGCCGGCCACAAAATTCATTAAGCCACAGTACAAAAGAGCCCGGCCATAACAAACAGGAGCCGACGGTGGGAGGGGGCGGAAAAGGAGCAAGGATAAGGGACAAGGGCACCGACAATAATATAGGCAAACAATGAATGCAACGGCATGCATATTTAATTGCTTATTGAAATTGCATACAAAACAATCATAAACTTGTAGATTTCAATTAAATAACCCAACCGGAGCGCTGACAAGTCGCAGGGGCAGTGCATGTAAATGTGAATAGCAAAAATAAATATTTGCATAGGCTCATACTTCTTTTATGCTGGTTTCTGTTGTTTGCCCTGCCGAGTAACTGGCTTATTGGTGAATCACATTACGCATACGCCCCATACACCCGGCAATCCAAGGGCTGCAGCAGCCAAGCCAAAGCCATGGCCCAAGCAAAGACTAAGCCGGCCTAATAGCTTTAAATAAATAAAAAACACAATGCAATAAAATAAAGCAGAGCCAAGCCCAGAAGGGCAGCAGCAAGTCCCAGATAATGCCGACCAATATGCAGTACATAATACGCAGGGCAAATAGCATAGAGCACCTCCGGCTTTCTGTGCATATGCGACAGGCTTGGGCAAAGCCACTTCCGGCTAAAGTGCATTTAAAGCAATTAGCAATTGTGTGCGCTACAAATGGTATTATGACGACATCCCAGCCAAGGGGAAGATGTCACAGACAACTGGCAACAACTGCGGGCAGTTGGATCAAGTTCGAGTTTGCTGCACACGAGTGCAACTCAAGAATCAGCCCAGGACACTTTACTTTACTTTACTTTTCTGAACTTTCACAACATTCAGGATGTTCTTCGAAGCTCTTCTGACAATATATTATAATTATTTATTAATCAATACTATTTAAGCCCTTTCAATTTGTTTCAATTATCTCTCGGTGCACCCAAAACTTGATCAAACTCCTAAACTTCAATCTAATCTGAAAGTGTGTAAAATCTATTCCATTTCCATTTGTGGACCACAATGTTGACTGGGTTTGGTTTCGCTTCAGCTGCTTTTTGGCAGATACATGATGCCAACAATCACAATACAAATAATAACAATTGCAAAAGCAGACAAACTTGAGCATTCTATATAAATATGTGCAGGGGGGAACGGAAACAAAAGCAGAAAAACACTCTTACTCAAAAAAAGGCCAAACAGCATCAATGTCATTGCTTACATTTGTCGCAGGACACGGCCGCCCGAAGTCCTTGCAACGCCCACAATGCCACAAAATCTTTGCCAAGGGGCAAGGTGGAAAACGCTGGAAATTATAATAAGCAAGAGACGCATCAGGCAGCCATAACAGGAACGTGTTGTTACACTCAAAGGAAACGTACAATACTTACATATTAAATACAATACTTGGTAAGAATTTCTTTAAAAAAATGTGTGAGTAGTAATTATTATAAAATTCTAAACATAAGATTTATAAATGTAATAATGTAAGAAGTACTAAAGTGCTTTTAAAATGCTTTTCTTTCTGAAAATATATATAATACTCTCGCAAATATATTGTTAATATTTCTCTAATCATTTTCTTTCTGTGGGGAGACAGATACAGAGTTGACCGACGAATCCTTGCTGTGCTCCTTGTAGTTTTGCTTGTATTTGTCTCTGGCAAGTTGGCAACACTTTTGTTTACTTTGCAGATTTGCAGGCAGAAAGCAACGCAAGCGGAACCACTGACGGTCGTTCTCCGAAACGCTTTCCATTTTGGTTTTGGCCACAGAATTGGCCAGAAGGAGCTGGGCATCCGAGCCAAAGGAGCATCCATATACCAGAACCCCGTCTGGAGGCACTTTGCTCGCTTCTTGGCATGCACTGCTGCAAATGCATTCGGCAACAAAAGGCTGTGCGAGCGCCACACAATTATATAGAAAGTGCAGTGCGAATGCCAGACAATACACCGAAAAAGGACAAGTATTGTAATAACAATTACAAGGACAGGCTGGACTCCATGAGTCCCTGAAGATCCTGAGGCTCCCAGGGCGCTAGTGCTGGTGCTGGTGCTGGCCTCCTCGTTCTCACTTTATTCCAGCTTAGTTTGGCGCTACGTTTGCAGCTATTCAAGTTTAATTAACCTAAAAGTGCTTGCATTATTTAATTTTATTTTCTGACTTTGTTGCCGGCGTTGCTGCACAGACAGACACTAATTTACTTGAAAGCTAAATTTCATTAGCAGTGAAAACGTCGCGTGTGAAAATATTTATCTTAAGTCCTTTGTTTTTGCTCAGCATCTGAGGCAGTCGCATTGTTATCCTCGCCTATTCTGTTGTTCTTGTTGTCCTGGCAGGAGAGTCAATCGAAAAGAAACTTAATTGGAGCTGACAAAACATTGACCTGAATGGGAAAGTATTAAAGATTTAAGCGGCTGTCAAATAAAGCAAAGCAGGATCATAAATTCTAACTTTAAAAAGTTAGTCAGATATAACTTATTGATAACACTCTGCCAGCCCAGGGTCACAGCTCCATTATCGCTTGTAAAGCACCCTGATCAATCAGTCATCACAGTTCATTGTCCGGGTCGGGTCACAAGTACAATCCGAATTGATACACTTGATAAAACTCCGATTTCCCCCATGACCCGCCAGATACTTGGCTTCCGCCTCTGCAGACGCATGCAAATAATATTCGCGCTTAAGGAGGAAATGAAATCAGTAGCAGCAGCAGCAGCAGCTCGCTGAAATTGGCATAAAGTCAGAGAGTGCGTTCTCTGGTCATATTGTATGATGATACAAAATAGCAAGCCATTCAAATGACGGGGGGTGGAAATGGCATTTTCATGCTCCTTGGCTGCTCAATCATAAAAAATTTGATTTTCGTTTCGTACATACGGCACTTGGGGGAGCATCATCCTCTACTCCTTCCCCACTCGAAGGAGACCAGAGTTGAGCTCCGAACTGAAGCTGGAGCTGAAGACTGAAAGCAATCGCATGAAAGGAATTTTAACTGCTGCAGGCATCGCCTTAATTATAGTTATTGCCATACATGCATGCACACTATGCGATATATTCTCAATTTAATTTGCTTGGCTTTGAATGGGTTCCTTGATGCAGAAGCCACTAGGGAAATAAGCAAAATATGCAGAGATATTTAACCTAGAGTCAATGCACTTCTAACTAACACTAATAAATACCTCACAACTTAACGATTTAATATTCAAATGTAAAGTTATTAATGAGGAAAAACTTGGCTCAAGAAACCGAATAACTGAATGCCAGGCCGCTTAAGCCCTTGAATCCACTCACATTCCCCATTCAAGGCTGGGTCTGCGTTGAAATTAATAAATATGTGATGCTGCAATCAGCATTAGACGTAACAGGCTCAAATGGGGCGAGGCGTTGGGGCAACTTGGCAAGTATCTAATATCAGCCGGGGCCGTGGCAATATAACAGTCGCATTAGCAATAAGCGGGAATGGTACCGCTCCCGCTCCCACTCTCATACTCGCACTCGCACTCGTACCGCTTGGCTGCATGCAATCTAGAAACGATTCTAAACAAAAGGAATCCGCTTTCATAATTTCCCCGTGGAACGCGCATTCTTTTTATTGCCACTAAGCGCCCGAGCCAACGAGCGCCCGACCGCCCGACCGAGCGACCGAGCGCGGGTCCGACTCACCGACGTGGAAATAACAATGCAAACAGACTCCGGCCACGCCCACGCCCACACACAGACAGTGATTCGAGGAGTCTCGGCTCAATTACAATTGCAATTGTTTGCCTGAATGCGTTTCGGTTTTGTGCTGTGTTTTCGCCATCCAGGCCGCTTCCACTCCCACTCCCGCTGCCGCACCCGCAAAATGCCGAGCCATTTTTATAAATGATGTTCGCAGCGGCTTTCCGGCTTTTCCCCGTTTTCCCCAGTTTCCCGGCCTTCCGTACCGCACCCCTTCTTTATTATCCGGCATTTTCACTCATTGCACTGCGCTGCGCTTTTAAGTACAATTGCATTCTCGGGCCACTTTACCTTGGTTTCGACTTTAATCAAGGCTCGCAAGGCTGCAGCCTTGGCCGCTCGGCATAATGGCCATTCTGACTCTAATTGGGGAATAACTTTTCCCCCATCGAGTGGCTCGAATGAAGGATGGAAATTACTGCCAGCGGTTACTGTCTGCTTAATTATACATAACAACAAGCAAGGTAAAGTAACTAACTAACTTTAGCTAAGTTTTCGGCTTGAAGCAATTGTGTTTTGAAATTATGCCTAAGGAAAGAAATAATTAATTTAAATTAGGAATTAATAACAAGTATGTTTTGCTTATGATAGTGACCAAATACAGGTTAGATAAGTGGTATTTTTATAATATATTAATATATCAAACATATGTTTTTTTTGCTTCTCAATCGCTTAATAAAGCAATGCTTCCATCATGACGCGCCGCGTTTGTCAATCGTCCTGTAATTTATGCTAATGCAAAAAGCCAGGCCAAAAACAGTCCGCTTATCGCCCTGTCACTCGCATTCGGCTATGCAAACATTGCGACCTAATAAATCAATAATGCGAAATTATGACAACCATGCGTATGCGTAATGTGAGTGCTGATTAGGGCGCTGGATCGGACTGGCATGAGAGGAGGCCCGCAATACCGCTGATTGCGGCCATGCTCGACGAGAGGTTCAACGGCCCCGATCCGGGGTAAATGCGGCCGGGGTAACCCAGATTTCGAGTATGTTGAGTCTAATAACTGTTTCGCTGCCGCCGCAGTTATTAATAAGCAGAAGATGCAGCGGCAGCGGCAGCATCGGCAGGAGGTCGCTCCAGTCTTAGGCCTGGGCGATTTTAATTTTCCACAACGCTGCGCAAAGAAATAGTTTCGGTTTCCTCGCAGGGAGCCTCCCTCTCAGTGGGAGCATCCCCCACCAGAAGCGGTAGTCACTCAAGTGTCTCCCCTGGGAGCCCTAAGTTTTTCCTCTGGCTTTTCTTTTTCTCGTTTTGCTGGGTTATGGCGGCGCGTTTATGAAGCGTTTGATGTTCGGAGGGAACCCTCGAGCCCGAACCCCGCATAGTTTTTATCCGCACTGCTTATATATTGTTGTTCAATCAAATTTATCCCTTTGCTGTTGTGCCCATTGATGCGGCAATTTAATATTAACTGGCTCGCTGATGCATTCAATTCGGGTTCGGTTTTTCCCGTTTTTGTTTTCGCTTTCGACCATTAATAAATATTAAATGGCGAACATATGACAGGGCCTTGGCAGCCTTTGAATGCTCACTAAACCCAATTGGCTTGTCGTGTCCCGTGAGCGAGTGTTCGGGGAGTGCATTAACCCCTTCTGTGGTCGCCTCTGATGTAGTAATCCCTTGAGGTTTGTGCGGTTTCCTATCCACAGACTTTATCACAAAGGGCCCGAAAGAGTCAATGGGGTTCGATCAATGTTGTCGCACACTCAGAGAAATAAGTATATTAGGAGTAATGTTTATGTTTCCTTTTCTATACTTTACAAGTGTTAATTTCTTATATAATTTCTTATATTATAGATAGATATTATACACATTAGTTTATACATATTAGATAATGGTATATCAAAATACAAGTGTAGCCTCCACATCTTGGTAAATTATTCTCGTAGCAATCTGCATAAAATGGTTTGCATTGAAAGTTAACCACTGCGTAATGCAATTGTCGACAATTCAGAGATCCGAACATAATTGACGTCCGAAGTCGATCCAATGCCCTGGCGGGATGTCAGTGCGGTTTATCCGCTTATTCATACGAATATTCCGGCAAATCAAAGCGGAGCGGACCGGAGTGTTATCCAGTGACAGGCGGACGGAAGTGCCGCTGACACGAGCGGCCATTGTCTGGCCAGTGTCTACGGTCTAAGCACACACAGTGACGGAGTTTCGCCCTCTTTTTGCCGCCTGTCGCCTCTGTTGACATATTTTGTATACTCAACTGTCTGGCCCGTCGGGCTTCGGGGTTCCACGCTAGTGATTAAAAAAGCCAAGCTATGGCGCAGAAAATAATAAAACTGGGACTGGGACTGGGACTGGGACTGGGACTGGGCTGACCTGGCTGACTGGCTGACTGGCTGGGCGGTTTCACAGGCGGTGAGGTTAAGCAACTCGCAGCTGGCTGACAGCTACCTGATCCTCTGGCCCCGGCACAAGCACAGGTGTGCATTTCGCGTCGAGACAGCAATTTATTGAGTCCCGATAGGAGCTGTGTGCGTTGTGCAGCCAGATGAGGGTAAAATAATTGGAAACAGTTTAAACATAGAGTGGAGCGAGTTACAATTGCGATTTCTCCTTGTTATGCCTTGCAAAAAAATAAGTGGCACAAGCAAGGCGATTTAAATAAAGCGAAACGATTTGTTTAGGAGTGTGATTAATGTAAGGAAACATTTTAATTAAAATAAGAAATATCTTAGGGATAACTACCATCTTTAACCTCCAATTGAACACATGCTCCCAGAGCTCTATTTATTTTTACTGAGATTCCCAGAACTTAATCACACAAATTGTTATCGTTTCAGCCGGAAGCTCTCAGGAGTGAAGGGTAAGTATTTCGCCAGGAATTACTTTACACACAATCTTTGAGGCTCCACCTGAATGGCTTGCACTTGGCTTAGCAACGCATCATCCTCCTGTGTCATCTCACCGTTGTTAGCATCCTGGCAAGAAACAATTAAAGTACTTAAACGGTCCGTAGTAGGACCATTCGGAATATTCAAAGAGCAACTTGTCATGCGGGAGATCCTCCAGCCCCGTCCCGCCTGGAACATCCTGTTTGTTTGCGGTGCACATGTGTTTTCTGTGCGTCTGCCTGTCTGCTTGTCACTTACTTTTGATTTCCTCCCCCTTTCGGGACGCCCCATCGTCGTTTTTCTTATTTTTCGCCGCTCATGTTTTCCCAAGCCAAAATTGTCTAGCTTTGATTTATGCCACACACATGCATTGCATACGCTTTTGGGGCTCGACTGTCAGTCGTCTCCTGATTTTCCTTCTGCCTCGCACAAATAACAGAGAATTCTTTTCACATCCAGTCCTGGCCGTTTTTTGTTGCGTAATCTGTTCTCCTCCGTAGCCTTCTGTGTTAGAAATTAGATTTGCCTTTGCTTTGCTGGCTTGCTCGGCTTGGAAGACAAACAAATATCAACAGGAGCCGGGTGTCTGTCAGGGGAATTAAAAGCCTGCGGAAAAAATGCTATGGGAAATTGTCCCAGTGTCGCCTCCATGGGCGTAATCATTTCTCAACTTCCAGCAAATAGCTGTCATTTATTAAATAACGCGCACACGCAGCGCTTTGGGCTTTAAATAATTAAAAAGCGCGGCTGCACATTAAGAGTCATCGTAAAAAGCATTAACAGGCCCGCCTGCGTTGGCCATTTACGGTGGCGGCTGTATATATCTATTTGTTTTTAGCCCACAAATCATCGGGCACAACAAAAACAATTTAAAGTTTGCTGCGAACAATTTGCGAAGCTATCAAGATTATGATGAAACAGGTGCAAAAATAAAATGTGTGCGTAGCGCAGCCTGTTCGCAGGCGAAATATTCACGGATTTATATTCTCCTCAATTGCGGAATACACAAACACGGAAAGTAAATTGGGAAGCGATACATATTATCATTATCAGTATTATAAATTATTATTAAGAATGAAATATGGGGAAAGAAAAAGTATTAGAACGCAGTGATCTAGTGCTTTAAGACCTGAAGCTGAGTTGCCTCGAAGTTTCCTGTCTCCGCAATCAACTTAATCACATGATTATGTTTGGTTTCTTCCCGTGTATGTGCTCCACAAAATTATTCCGAATTTGAACTGCGAAACAACAATTAAAACATTACGGAAAGGGTCGCAGGCTGTGGAAGCCTGCACAACAATTAAATAACAACAACAGCAGTTGGAACTGAAAAGTGGTTGGAGCCCAGCCCACACAACAAGTGTTAACGGCAGCAAATGTGCAGTACCTCCGTTTTGCAAAAATAAAACCAGCCACCAGAGCCCGGCATAGTTTCCAGAGCCCCCGGTGCACCGACTTCAAAATGCTCCACGACTTCATTACAATGGCAACGCATTAGGGCAGAAATTGATGGTGGAACTGGGGACTGTTTTATAAAGGGGCTTGCAGGGGCCAGGGCTTTAATGGTAACAGGTTTTAAGCTTTTCGAGCAATTAGCGTTCGCCGTCATCTCGGCCAAGGGCTAAAAGGATGAGCTATCTGCGGATAGATAGGGGCCTTTTAACCAAATGAACTGGTTTTAGTTACCAGAGATTGGTTCTATATATGGAGGAAAAGGCAAGGGAAACTAGCCTTGGATCCCTTGAAGCTTACTTTATATTATTATTTCAGGTGGCAAGTTGACATAATTAAATTATTAAACCACACAATAAAATCCTAGAGAGACCAATATTTAAAGTTCGCACCAAAGAAGTAATCGAAAATAATACATATTTGTGTACAAAACCTGCCTACAACTGTGTGTGTTTATTTACCCAATACAATTTCCTCTTGACTTTCCAGATAACCCGGGATCTCTTCCAGATATTTAACTCTGTTCATCCCAAATATAAATTGTCTAGAGCAACCTGACTTTTTGCTCCAGGATCAGATATTTCTGGTTGATGAGGCAGCAAAAGCAATTACTTAGCCTGCGTTTCTTGTGGTTGCAACTTGTCGGGGCGCCGGAGTGCAAGCAAAGCATTAACTTTTTCGGCTTATTAATTGCCAACATTTGAACTTTTATTCAATTTACGGACTTGTTCGCGGCAATTGCCTCTGTTTCAGCCGCATCGCCCCACACAATCAGCTAATACAAATGCAGACGCGTGTGATGGGGTACATTGGAAAACGAAGTCCAAAAGTAGAATTAAATTACAGATTAAAGAATACTTTTAACTGATTCTGATTATATTTAAATTACAATAAATACAAAACCTTACTCCTGAAAGGTGCTTATGTCTAATACTTAAGGGTATACATGAAAGCCTTTATCTAATAATGTATGAATAAAGAGAATAGTCAGAGAGAAAGGCAAACTTCTCAGAGAGTGTTGGCAAGAATGATTCTCGAAAAAGAGAAATGGCATTTTGAGCGAGTTTCAAACTCCAATTTAGCATTCACCGAAGTATTTCTTTCTCTGCATGCTGAACAATGCAAGGCCGGCTTCAACTTGACTTGCACTCTAAATGTGTAAGTTCCCTGTCTGCGTGTGTCTGTGTGTGTGTGTGGGTCGCACTAGGGTCTCAGCCAGCGTCTGAGCGGATGGGCGGAAGCGGGAGCGCGAGTGTGTGCGCACACATAAAACAAAGCCGGGGCAGAAAAGTGAGCAGCAGCCAACATGGCGTATTAGCAACGTGGCCCGAGTGAGGTCGTTGGCGCGCTATAAATACGTGTCATGTCTGCCCGAGAACTCCGCTCACTGGCAACCCTTCTCCGACTCGGGAGGAAGATTTATGCAGAGCCACATACGCGGGTTATGCCGGGCTCATGATTTTAATTTCGCAGCGCCGAGGTTAATTGCCATTAAACTTAAAATGTTTTACGGAAAACAACCCCCAGCCACTGGGGCCAGGCCTAACTACGTTTTATGATAAATTTGGGAATTGCTAAGATTTTATGCGCAGTTTGGGTGCCATAAAACTTTTGGCTACCCGAGCCCGATCAAACATTTACTCAAGCTGTTGGCCAAAATAACCCTTGTCTTTCTCCCCGCCCCCAAATGCCATAGAACTGCAACTCTCTTTTTTGGCTCTGTACATTATTTTTGCATATTTGCTGCCATTTATTTGCAACAAGAGCAAGAACAAGAGCCGGGTCGCAAATAATAAAATAAAATGGTTAAATTATGCATAAATAGCGCGAAATGTTAAACATAGTGGAGGTGGCCAACAACGACACTTAAAAAAATGTTGGGGGTAAAACAAGAAAAAGCGAAGTACACTCAATGAAAACCAATATTTGTAGAAGGTTTTTAGGTATTATAATCAGCGAGGTTTACAACCGAATGTGAGGTTTATAATTAATAATAATAAATAAATTATAGCTATATCTATGGAATATTAACATATTTAGTTTTAAAACATTTTCAGAACCTTTATATATAATTTCGGGATATTAAATTGATATCAATCTTACTCTTAAACAACCTTTTTCTGTGTGTTCAACAGCTGACTCCTGCCGGCAGCTGAACGTATCCTGCCACGCCCCCTCGCCGCCCATTTAACCCCCTCTGCGCCATAATTCTTGCGAGTCTGCGCCAACTGAATGCGTAATTAAAATGTTGCACAAAGCAAATGTTGCACTGCCATCCAAAGCAGAGAGGCAACTACAAACTACAAAAAAATAGTGAAAGGGGCCAAGGACAGTAATATAAAGAAATTATGACTTGGCATTGCACAAACACAGGCAACAACGTGCCCGAAATATGCAAAACAGTGTAAAGGGAATGCTTGGAAGCTCTGCGACATAAAAGGAGTTCTTAAACAGGAACTCCATGAGCACCATAAACTACAGCAAGGAGCATCAACAAGGACAAGGCCAATTAGGAGCACTTAAGAATATGACTATTTTTTATGAAACTCAAGAGTATTGGTATTTCTTTCAGCTTTTACTTTAATGCGATTTCGGATATAACTTAGCTGTATTGGAAATGTAGCTTTAAAGTAACTAGGGCACAGATAACTTTCGAAGATTGGTTATTATGTATAAAACTTGACCTAAATAAATTTTTCCAGAGAGATATGTAAAATATATTGTTACTTAATAATATTTTATGAGAATATATCACAAACAAAAACTAAAAACTCAACTTCCACTAATGATTTTCAATGGTTTTTAGTAGCGTTTGCTAGTTTATTTAAGCTGCATTAATAAAGAGCAGTATATATCAAGAAATTAAACTTTTTACCATATTTAACAGTAATCCCTGGCATTTTTTTCATAAAAACAAATTATATTGAATTCGTTTGTGGTTGCCAGTCACATTAAATTGTATTTAATTGCACACCTGTCATCATTGGCTACTATTGCTGACCCTCCTTTTTATATAACCTACTAATGTGTATTTTCTGAAAGGGGGTAACTTATAACTTATCAACTGCCAGTGTGCAAAATAATTCTCAACTAATTTGGTTTTAAATGTTGAATGCACTAATACGAATTAAAAGCAACAAAGTGTCACTTCTCATTTAGCAGAAGCCATAGCTAATCGGGCGCCATTATTCCCTTTTATTGACGTTAATTTTTTCAGAGCCATCAACTACTGTTTTAGTTTACCAGATAATTAATTTCATTGCGCATTGAGCTGGTGATAATTTAATAAAATGGAACAAAAAGCCCTGCTGACTTTCCCATCGACACGTTAATTAATTTGATTGCGAATATATTGGCGAATATGGCGACATTCCCACTGTGTTTATTATTAGGCAATAACTGCATTTTTGTGCGGGCTTGCTGAACTGAAAAGAATTAGTTTTTCATTGCATACAGAGAGTGCGGTCTGATCAAAATCACATGAATGTGTTTTATTGTGGTTCTCAGATTGCCTCTCATCTAAAAATCTCATAAAGAAGAATCCTTTATTGCTTGTACCTGGTTAGTCTGCGGAAAACCTTTAACACGCCCACGTTCAACGGAAAATCGCACACCCAGTTGGCTATGCTCGTAAACTTTATTTAAAAGAGGCCAAAAGCCCGGAAAAAGGACAATAAAAAAAACATAATATGCTTTTGCTGAATACGAATATGGGAATTCCCTAATAAACGAGAATTTTATGTTTAGATATATACTGGTACTATATACTACTCCTTCAAATAGGTATCTTTTTTGTTTATAAGTATTTCCCAGACATATAAATTATATCTATTTAAGAAGTGACTGTGCCTTGATTGTGGCACTTGGCTTTACTATTATTAAATATAGTAGCAGTATTAAAGTTCCAATTATAGACTAGTAAGCCCTTGCCAGTAAGTGGTGCCTAGGGACACAGATAAGTAGCTAAAACTAAAATAGACTCAGTAGTCCCCTGTCGAAAGGGTATCGGCTGGGGCGAAATGTTTACCGGGAAGCCTAAACAAACAGTGCATACTTTGGGGCTCCGACTGGTGGCACATGCAGGGCGTGCAATAATGCCGTGTCGAAAGTATTTTGATTTAGAAAATTTAAATTTGCCCTCGCCTTCGGCCGGAAACCCCACTGACTAATGCAGAAACAACAAAGTAAGGAAGCCACGATAAAGGTTGCTTTGCTTGGGGTTTCTGGGCGGGAGAAAGGGGACTGCAAAGAAAGGTGAAAGACAAACATTGTTTGGCTCGCAACAAGTTTTTTATTGCCTACCAAATGAGCACGGGGAGAGGACCAGACCTGCTGCGAATATGGTTAACATCGCCGTGTTAAGTTTGGCAATTGGAACTTTTCATATGCCAGCCAGGAGACGATGGGCAATAAAAATGCATTTTTTATTTGGCTCAGAGATTTATTCTGCTGGAAAATGGAGGAGGGAGCTCAGGGCGCGCATTTCTATTCTATCTTTGCAGTACGTGATTTGCAATTTTCCAATTTCCCAAGAGCCCAAAAATAAAGTTGCGCTCCCCGACTCTGTTTCAGTTTGTGGCATATCGGGGCAAACACACACGCGGTTGTCCACACGGCCAATGTCGGCTGGCATTTGATTTCTCCTCAGCAATTTTATTTGCCAGTCGCGGTGCGTATTTTATACATGACTACAGCGCCAATTCGCTGAGGGATAACGCTGAGGGAATTGCTCTAAAGTCACCTTCTGAATTTCCATTTTGCAAAAATAAGCGGTAGAAATCGTATGTTTCTTTTTACAAAATATCCGCCGGGAATATAGCATTATTTTTTACCAGAGTCAGTTCTACTTTATTATTAATCTCTATAGACATTGAATTATTAACCGCAGAATTTTGGCAATATGATATGATTTATTTTCTAAATAAGGCAACAAGTTAAGTTTCTCTGGTAAACATTAAATGTTTCGCTTTAACTGCCACTGGTTGTAATCTTTCCCATTTGTAATAGAAACATTTCCATTACTTTAAAATGTTTATTGTAGCTTTTCCATTTTCTAAATTTGGCCATTTCTCTTAGCCAATTTATACTGTTGCGGCTGTCAGTGATTTGGTAGCATTTCGGCTTTGGTTTGTTTGCACTCTCGCATTTGTATTGCATTTTATTTACGATTTCGCGCTGTCCTGGTTGTTGCTGTTGTTCGGGCATTTCCCTGACGCGATATGCACTTCCTGGTCTGATACCTCAACTTTGTATTTCCGCCATTTCTTCGGCCCTTTCTCCAGGAGCCAGGGCAGGAGCAAGTGTGCCAGGAGCAGGAGCAGGAGCCAAAGCCATGGCCGTATCTGCAGCTGAAGCGCCGCGATTTCTATTTTAGCGCTGCCAACGCTGCGCTCGAGGCCAATAAATATTTTTTGGCGCACGCGACTTTCCTTACGGTTTGTTCTTTTCCCTTTTTTATAGCCGTTACTCAGGCAGACGTAGGTATGTTGAGTTTTTTGGGAAAGAAGATATCACTACCGAATACTTGAATATTTATAAAATATTTCTATTCAACTTAAATGGTATACAAACAAATAGAGATCTATTGACCTTGTTAGAAATAAATATCTTAAAGTCCTAAGTGGTTCCACCTTCTTTAGACTTATATAAATCATGGAAAATAACTATCATTTTGTAACAGAATTCCTTTTTAAAGATCTTGAGCTGAAACCCCGCATACAGAGTATCCTCAAGTCTTTACCATAATTTAGTTAACTTTTCTTGTATTTCCAGTGCCCCGAGATGTTTCTGTTTCTGTTTCGGGGTTCGGGTGTGGGCCTCGTCCTTCGTGTCCTGCTGCCATTGTCTGCCACACCATTTAATGTGTTTACTAGATAATCGAAATCATGGCAGTTTGTTGGTTTTATTTGTTGCATTAACACATTGCAATCGCAGACACATGAGATGCCCAGGAATTTCCTCAATTTAAATTTAAGTTTGCTGAAGTTTAGTACAAGGAAAATTACTTTCCTTAGTTTCCTTGGAAAGTAATAGTCTTGAGCTTGCTGCATTTTTTCACATTAAGGCGCATGAGAGTTGAGAATATTATTAGTAAAGTTCACGTTAGCTCGTCAAGCGATGGAGTTGCCTTTAATTAATTTTCCTGCTCGCTGCTCGGAGATTGAGGACAAAGAGCCGAAAACTTTCACAATTATACACACGCACCTAGCAGCTGGAGATGTGATACGAGGCGAGGCGATAAACTTGCCGGCACTGGGTTGGGTTCAACTATTAATTACGTAACGGAAATGCAAATATTTCAGGCAATTTGTGCCCGCAACAAAACACAGCTACGTGCAACAGTTTCAGCATTTGCCAGCAGATAATTAGCAAAAAGTTACAGCCGGAATAAAGTTACAGTCAACTGTCTGGGGGCACCCCTTAGCCGCCGTGACTGTAACCATGTCCTTGTGAGGAAGGATACAGCACCTGCTGACAAGGTGTTGCCAGCCGGCATTTTGCATATGTCTTGCCATCATTTCTGGTAACTGAGCAGCGGAAATTGCTGTCGGCACAACTTTCTCCTTTCACCCCCGAAAGTTGGTGATGCGGCGGAAAGGAAACCGATTTATAATTTAGCTAATTTGATGCCAGAGGTATTTGTCAGTTCGTTTTTGTGTCGTATCCTCGTATCCTCTTTTTTATCCTCGCACTTTCCCCGGATCCAAGGACGCCTTAACTTTTATCATACGGCAAATATTTTGCTTGCACTTTTATTGTTTGCCAAAAGTTGGCCAAAGTACAAATGAATGGGGTAGACAAACTATTGAGCATTGTTTTACTTTAGTTCGAAAAAATGTTGCTTGTTGCATTCGGAAAGGGGATGCATTCTTGGGTTGTTTACTTTTTTGCAACGATTTCGTAATGAGAAAAGTTTTCGGCATGGCGAAAATCCTTCTGTCTTCCGGGTTGTTTTTGCAAACAATTGCATTCCTATTTTGCATTAAAATGCTTTATGCTGGGACTATTTTTTGTTAAATAACAGAGGGCTTTGCATATGTGGGAAACCCAATTTATGGCAGCACTCGGCTCTATTGTAATAACTAATACAAGTTCCTATTTCAGCCAGTGCCACTTTCTTTATTGTCATGTTATTGTCAATGAAAAGAAACTTTTTAATTTACTATTAAATGTTATTTCCCCGCCCTACTTAAATTATTAAATATTTATTGCGTTGCCTGGGAGCTTGGGACTCTTGGTGCAAGTCTCACAGTCTCTCAAAGACAATAAAAAATCATCCTTTATCAAGGGCTTCCCAACTGCCATCTAGGGTCCTTTTCACAGACCCACTGACACACCGAATGCTGTTCCAACACGAACATGCTGGGCTCGGCCATAAAGCCCTTGTACCAATCCCAAGGGCCCACTCTCGGACAACCCCAAATATGTCATTACGCATACGCACTGTGGGCGGCAATCGGGGGCCGAGTTAAGCAAATGCGAAAAAGTCGAGTGTCCGGGGACTGAGATCGCTGGGAAAGCTCACTGCGGCAGTGCAAAAATTAATTTCCAGCCAACGGCCATGCATCCAAAGGAAAAAAACAAAAAATTCGACAGAAGCCGGCAACGCCTAATGTTAAGCGGGGAGTTTACGAGGGGCTTCTGGGTTTTTCGGGTGGTAATGTCGGTTCTGCCGACAGTTACAAGTACTGGCTGCGACTTGCCAAAACAGCCATGGCCAGCGAGCCGAACAAGCCGCATTAATTAGTGGCCAAGGACACGGACACGGGCACGGACATGGCTGGAATCCTGGCTCGGGCTCACAGCTCTCAGCTCTCAGCTCTCGCATTTTACATTAACAATTTTTTAGCGCCGGACTCCAGCCCTGCTGCTCGTGACAAATTGGACGTGCTCTCCCGAGTGTCCAAAGTGGCGAAGTTATTACTGTACTCCAGGCGACGGAGTCCCCCGCTTTCAACTTACCCCGCCCGCAACTTGGTGCATTTGTTTAGCGATATTGCCACCCGGCAGAGTCCTGCGGCTGATATGCATTGAGTGCATTAGTTGCATATATGAATCACTGGGAGAAATCGGTTGGCCCTGTGGGATTATACTACTGTATTCAAAAGAAGGATTAGAGAGAATTTACTACTAACTGAATCTAAATTAATTCGAATTTGTATTTGAAATTATGGAAATCGTTGTCGGTGTCATAAGATATTTAAGATAAGAGACAACTTAGAACTATTTCATGAAGGAAAGGAATTTATTTAAGCAAATATAAAAAGACATACATTATTATATATTATTTTATATATTTATTTTATTATAACTCCCGAGAGAAATAATTTGCTGCAATTTTAGTTCAGAGAAAAGGCAGAAATGTCTGCTTATCAGGAGAACACTTGAGGAAGGATAGGGATTCCAATAAATACTTTATTTTCAGTGCATGATGAAGAGTTCACTCTCTGCGAGTGTGTGCCTGTGTGTGTGTGGGAGTGGGAGTGCTTTGTATTTTGCGGCGACACTAAAAGCTATTTGTAAATTTCGCGGCTGCAATTATGTTTGCTGTGTTCTGTTGCCATCGCCTTCCCACCGCATGTCCACTTTGGGCGCACTTAACACATATCTCCAGCTGTCCCTGTGTCCTGTGCTCCTCTCCTCCGCCAGGCCCTCTCCAACTGGGCATCCTGCTCCCCTCACTTTTTCTGGCCATGTGGCTTTGCTGGTTATTATTAGTTTGCTGCGGTTTTTGGGATGTGGCCGCTTTCTGTCTTGCTGACCACATCGTGTATATGTGCATGTAAACATGTAAATATTTACGCCATGGCCATAACACTTCGCCATGGGTGTGGGTGTCAGTGGGCCCCTGAATTTTTAAAGTTTTCACTTGCATTCTGTCTGGCTGAATTTTTGGCACACTTTCCGTGACCAGCGTGTCCTTTTCGCTTCGCATTATTGGCACGTCCGTTGCCAGGATTGTTATTTGAGATTTTCACACAGTTATTTTCCATATTTCCGCGCTTTGATTAGTTTCATGCATTATAAACAAGCAACGTGCCGCACTTTATTTGCTCGATTTCGTATTTAAATAGAAGTTTTTTCTACAGGATAAATATTAAAATAAAATTGTATTTTTTGGACCTTCGCAACGGAAATAATGCCAGTCATATTTTAGCGGAATTTATATTTCAATATAAATGTTGGCTAAACTTTAGTATTTAATTAAATATTTCTGTGGATAAGATAAATTCAATTTATAAATTAGTAAGTGAAAAATTTATATGAATATGCTCTAATAAAATATTGGGACTCCACACAAATTTCTATATACATAGAGGGATTTTTTGGAATCTCCTTTAATAGACTAGAGATATTCTGTCCTCTTATTAAAGCCTTATTCATTACCAAGTAAATTTTTGTAATATTAAAGCTTTTGAAACTAAAATATTATTCTTTAATATATATATTATACATATAATATGAAAAAGTGATCTATTTAAATCCGTTTGTCACCTTAGCAAGTACATCCATATACTCCATATATTGCCAGGTACAAGATGACGGCAAACATTAAAGGAAATCGAGCAATAATTTGCCATTGTCTGTTGGAGCAGCTGCTGGGGAAAAGTTTACCTGAAATATGCCAGCAAATTATGTTCACACTTCAACGGGGCCGAACTTCGACGGCTGCCCATACGGCAGAGTAGTCCTGGCGCCCACTACACCGCTCGTCCTTGCCGAGGGCTCCACAAATCATTCAGTGGCATGAATTATTGCCGGCGAGCTTAGAACGTGCTCGCAGCGTTAAAGTGGCATTACTGGGCTTAATGAGTCGGCCAACTGCAGAAAAAACCAGACAGTAACAGATACACACAATGTGCCGGCATAAAAAGGCAAAGGATGTGCAGACACACACAAGCGGAGCAGGACCGGAAGATAGCTGGATAGTAAAAAATGTGTGGCATGCAAACAGGCGCAAGCTACATTGTTCATTGTCTGCGTCTAATTTATGTAGCTGTTGGTCAACGCCAACGCCAATAAATAATAGTTCTTCCACGGTCAGCCTCTAAGAGAGAGGGTGCCGAAGGGTCTATCAGTGGGGCACCTAAGTCCTGGGAGGAAAATTCCATTTTCAACTATTAATAATTCAATAAAATATATTTAAATATTCGTTGTCTAAAAAATGACATGGGAACATGACTGAGAATAATTTTATATTATAAAAAAATATGTGTTTTGATAAGATTATGCTAAATGAATGTAATAATTTTCATGTTCTCTAAGTTGTTTCTTTAAAAAGAAGGTACTTGCCTGTCGAGTATCCCCTTTATTTTTTCACTTTCTGGGAAAAGGTTCAAGGCGTTGGGTTCGACCTCTAGCTGCTTCTCCTGCGCGTTCACCTGATGATTAGCCACATCCTGATGGGGCAAGGCGAACCTATTAACACTGATACGTCACGCTGCCAGAGGCTAAGTGCGATTCTAAGCACCTTGAGTCTCCGGAGCGGCGGCACCTCCATTTCCATCTCCGTCTCCAGTGGCAGCTCCACCTCCAGCTACACATAAATTGTGGCACCCAAAATGCATAAACCAAGCATGTCGCGCAATCATTTTCAGCTGCCACGTGCCCCGGCATACATTTCGGGCATTTTATGGGCAGGATGCAGGCTGCAGTGGCCCCCTCCAGCTGCCGCTTGTGGGCTACTTTGGCCAAAATGGGGCAAACAAATGGCCGACGGCGGATGCGAGGTGCGAGCTGCTAGCTACTAGCTGCGATCCGGTCGGGTGGAAGGGGCACGAAAAATTTTAAAGCTGATTACTCAATAACTTTGCTTGGAAGTGCATAAAATGCGGAGCATATCCTGGGAGTGCATAACTCGAGAGGTGCAGGAGCAGAGCTTTCAGCTGCCTGGCAAGTCGTTTTATGTGCACTTAAATTGCGTTTCTTATTAAAGCCGGTGGGGCTGCTGCCCATGCTCCTGCTCTGGCTCCTTGTCCCGATCCTGCTCCTGAATCTGACGCTGCTGTTGTTTTCGCTCGGACCAAATGAAATTTATGCTCAAATTGAGTTGCTCCGTGTGCGTTGAAGTGTTTGCAGGTAAAACGCAGCCAACGCTGCCGGCAGACGGCTGCCTTTTTCACGTAATTTGCGACACTTAAGTGAATAATTTATGCCTGCAAGTTGCAGCATAATTGAGTTGCACCTGCCACTGCTTTCTGTCTCAATCTTGCTGCCAAACACTTTGAGGTCAACGAAGGGCAAGAATGTGTAGGATGAATGCTCTAAGTTTCCAGAATTCTTTACATTGAATAGCTTCCCAAACTGCTACATCACATTAAGTCCAATTAAAGTGGGCAAATTCCTCTGGAAACGATTCTTCTATTTAATTTAAGTAGAACGCGTTAAATACTACACATTTTCAGTTTCATAAAATCCTTGGATATAAATAAACAAACCATCTCACAACACAAACAGACAACAAAATATATCCATCAATCAGCCGGAAACAAGCAAAATTAAAAAATATCTACAAACAGTTTAAAGTTATTCATTTATTTCATTTTCGGCTCAATTTACCGTATCTTTTTCGTCAGGATTATTCAATTTGGAAATTAGGAATAAACTTTTTGCTCTCTCGACCTGTCAAAGACACTCGAGTGGCAGATTTAAAAAAATCCCAAAAAATGCTGTTGAATTCGGGGAGATCCCTTCCAAATGGGTGGGATTTCAAACACGTAAATCCAACGACCATACACAAGCTGGTATCTCTTATTATATGTTCTTATTTTATTATTTAAATGTGCAGTAAATTCAATTAGGCCGCAGTTAAAAAACGCAGCAAAACATGCACATTGCTGAAATTCAATTACAACCGCTAATGCCACTTGTATTGCCAGGAGCTCCGACCACAGGCTGTTCAGCTCTAAATACCTGTAATCCGGCAAATTTAATTCGATAAAAGTTGAACTTCAATAAGCGCCAAAGTTGCCATGGTCTTCGGCCATTATAATTGTGGTCGTTCTGCGTGTGTGTGTGTGTGCGTGGGTGTTGACCACTTTTTGTTAAGCGGCCACCACACTGCGGACCGCAAACAAATATGATCAGACATCCGACGAGTGACTGCGATAAGCAACAAGCTAAAAACAAAAACAAAAAAAAAAAAACGAAGCCCTGCGCGCCAAGTGGCAACACGGCGGATGAGTATGGCTTATGCCAGCAAGCACGCCTGCCCCACACATTGACACATGCGATTATTAAACTAAAAAAACAGAGTTTATATTTAAATGCTGCATACTTTTCTGCGGTGTCAGCAAAAATACCTCACTAACCGAAAAGCAAACGCGAAAAAATATGTAGCCTATTTTAACTCCATTTAGAAAAATGCAATTAAACAGTATGAGCTAGATGCATTTTTTAATTACAGAATAGCAGTTCTTAGTACTAAATGAAAACCAAAAAAGCTACATTTAAATTGCAACAAAAACCACTTGAATCAGATCAAATTTTATAAACCTTCCTACAGGTTTCAGGAAGAACTTAACTTACAAAATTAATTTAAATAAAGATAAAATTTCACACAGAATTAAATTGATAAACTATGTTTAATAAAGCAAAATATTTATAACCCACTTTTAGAAAAACCCTTTGACTTTTCAATTAAATCCTTACTTTCCAGCACGTATTCATTAGAAACAAATTGAAAAAATATTTAATCAAACGCCAGAGCCGAGAAGTAGAAGGAGGAATGTGTGAAACGAAAAATCGCATTCTCAAACAATTTTGTGCAACGGAAAAAATTCTAATTTATTGAGTTAACGCCCATTTTTACACCCCGTGCACATGAACAGGATTCAGGCACTAATCCCCTTGGAAAAAGCCCCCAGGAACACCCCGCTCTTGGTCTCGCACGGCCGCATGCCACAGCCACGACCATAACACAGTCTAATTCTAAACAAAAAAAATTTATATATAGGAAAAATTTAACGAAAAATTGCCCAACTCGCCGACGAAATGAAATTTTCACGTTACTGATGAGAGCACGCATCCCGAGCGGGCACACGGCACACCGACTAACCCCTTTTCGACTCAACTCACCAGCTTTTTGGCCAAGCTCCGACAAGAGCCCGTTCCGTTCCGCCCTCTACTAAAAAAGAACGAATTAAAAACTTGCAAAAATTTTAATGGAATTTTTTTTTCATTCTTCTACACGCTCTCGCTCTGGTCCCTGGTGTCATCCTGCCTGCCGTTGTTGGCGGTGGCATTGCGGAAATTGTTGTCCCCTTTGATTGTCAAGCGACGGCTTACACACATAAATGTCACATCAGCATATAGCCAGGGGGGTCTGGCGGTGGTGGGTGCCAGGTGGAAGGTGGACGGTGGAAGGGTTGGTTCCGATGGTTTAGCCGGGTGTTAGCCGTATAGATGCCCGCAAAAAAAATAAATGAAATAAATGTGCGAAAAGAGCGACAGGTTTAGTAAAGCGCTATCTTTGCCGACATTGAACTAAAGCTTTAAACGGATCTCCGCCAAAGGAGAGATTCTATTTAAAAATTCCCCCTATTTTTCAAGTTTCTAACTTAGAAGTAAATCAATAATTTAGTATAATATTATGAAAACATACATATGTAAAACATACTAGTAAGAAGTGACGACTTTGTAGTTCATGGAGTCTTTCATATATGGAAAAATTTAATTTAACTCGATATTAAACTTACCTATTTTAAAATTAGTATAAAATACTATAAGGTCTTGGTTTTTACCAATAATTAATTCAAATAAATGCTACCTTGCTTGTAAGCATTTTCTACATATTCCGCAAACCTTTGCAAATTATTTTATATATTTGTTTCATTATAAAAAATGTAAATTTAATTTTATTTCCTCCTGTAAAATTGAACTTAGACCACATATGTTTTTGTCAGGGTACAACTAAATACACAATATGTAAAATTAAACAATTATCTCAAATTATCTCAAGCTAATAATAACTATAACATATGTACAGCTTATATACACAATTTAAGATCATCCAAGTCCGAGTTGAGTAGGGACAGCTAAAGCTATAGGACCTCCGAGATGCACTGCATCTACAACTTGTTCGGGGCATAGAAACTGTTCCACACAGCATCGATCTTCTTCGATTCCGGCAGAGTCTGGAACTCAAACCTATCGCCAATATTCAGGCACTTGAAATCGTTTTCGTCCTCGAGGGGAGCGAACTTGAGATCCTTGATGCTCTCGCAGTTGGGATCCCCGGTGGCGGCGAAGCTCGTCCAGACATCGATCATGCCAGTGATCACTTTGTGTTCCGGCGAGTCTGGAGCGGATTGGTGCGACAACATGCTGTGGAAGATGTAGCACAGATCGTCTCCATGGCACACTCCGCGCACCTGGTGGCCGCACAGCACAATCCTGATGGCGTTGCAGAGCTTGGAGTCGTGGTCGAAGCGGTACAGGTAGGTGGGTGCACTGGATTGCCGGACCCGAGCTAGGGCTGCCCGGTAAATGGGATGCCAGAACTCGCGGTAGGAGCACAGTTCCAGGAACTTCATCATGTTGGCCTGGTTACAGGGCTCCTCGCCGAAGTAGGCCTTCTTCAGCTGCAGGCCGTAGTTCTCGCTCAGCTTCGGGTCCAAATTGGGACTCAGATCGTTGGGTAGCACATTCTTGCAGTTGCCTACCTCATCCAGGGTAGCAGGTCGCCTCGAGACCTCTGCGGGAAAAAGGAAGAACTTCAGTGATTTGATCTAGTATAATGGCAGTCTTAGTGCTCAAACTCACCTGGATAGAAGAGCAATCCCTCGAAGCTGGTGCCCCCGAACATCATGGGCACCCGGTTGCTCCAAGTATTCTGCATTAACTCGTGTGGTGGCCTGTCGATCACCGTGTGATCCGTTCTATACGATTCCACAACGGGTCCGAAGGCAAAGAGCACTCGGTTGTGCTTCTCGTCATTGCTCAATACTGTGGCCGAGGCCTTGACAATTTCCCCACCATTTGCCGACTTTAGAAACTCGAAGATTGACTTGTCCTTGTTGTCCCCAGTGTAACCCAGTTTCTGGGCCAAGCGATAGGCCCAGTTGTTGCGGGGTGGATACGTCCAGGGGCACAGGACGCTGCCCGACATCACAATCGCCTTATGGATGAGTCCCTCAGTTTGATGACTCAAGGATAGGAAGTGAGTCGAGGCACCGCCCGCACTCTCTCCGAATAGTGTGACGTTATTGGGATCTCCACCGAAGGCCTCTATGTTCTGCTGCACCCATCGGAGGCCCATGATCTGATCCTTGAGCCCCGCATTGCCCGGCACATCCAGCTGAGGGTCGTCCAGGCTCAGGAAGCCCAGAGCCCCGAGCCTATAGGCCACTGTGACTAGCACCACATCCTTGGACATGAAGAAGTCCGGGCTGTACATGTCCCGAGACGCTTCGCCCACTTGATATCCCCCACCGTATATCCAAACCATCACAGGGCGCAGCTTGTTGGGTTGCAACTGAAGAAGCAAAGTTATTTTCAGTTACTTGATCCTTGTTAAAGTCGAGATTTTAAACTCACATTATTCGCGTACACATTCAGGTAGAGACAGTCCTCTGAGCCCGCAAACTTCTTGAAGAACATGTGTGTCTGCAGAGGCTTCTCCGCCGCCGAGGTGCAATCCAGTTCCCGGTCCCATGGCTCTGCCGGTTCCGGGGCCTTAAAGCGCAGCTCCCCTAAGGGCGGCTTGGCAAAGGGGATCTTCTCGAAGCTGTAGTAACTTCCTCCCCAAATTGTGTTCCTCTGCTCTCCACGCACGGGTCCTAGCTTAGTCTTCACCACGGAGTATATTCCTGTGGCCAACTTCCGCTGCTCATACTTAAATTTCAGGACCCTGAAGAGCAAAACAATATATAAATCAATCAATATAATTTATAGTCAATATTAGTATTAGTTTACCAAAGAGATGCCCGTAATCTAATTAAAATATGTAACATAATTGTCAGATTTTACTTTACTAACAATTTGTTTAATTAAATTTTATTCCAAGAACATAAACTGGAATTACATGATAGCGAGCTAATCTTAATATTCGCTCGTAAACAAGACACTTAAGCGGCTGGCTGACTTCTTTGATAAGTGGTAACACCCCTTCTTGCCGGCTGTTAGCCATTTAACTCCTCTTCAAAATATTTGTGTGCGAATCCAATCCACTCGGCGGCGGACACGTTCGGAGGGCATGACAGGGGGCTCTGGGCAGGGCGGGTCTGTATCGAACTGCCGGCGAAACGCTTTCAATCTCGCTGGAGGTCTTAGCTGTTTTGTCACGGCTTTTGACCAACCTCAACGAGCCGCACTTAGCATGCACGGCCAGTTTCTATTTTTCTATAACGCCCCGATGTTTATGTCTGAGAGTTTCGTCTCGGATTTTTATGGGTAATTTGCGGGTGGGCGTGAGGCGGTTTAATGCACCTAATGGCCTATTTTTATTTGTTCACACTGCGCACCTTCGGCCGAAGCGCAAATTTCTGCAAATGCACTGACACAGTTTGATTCAACATTGCACACGAGTGCATACAAATCGGTAATTACCACTGGAGTCGAGAGAAAGGCGAGATCAGGCTCCGCAGATTGGCCGATACGTGACTGCCGAGAGTCTGTGAAAGCAGCTATTATTCCATTTACTTATTTCTTTTTTAATTTCTGCAATCAACTGCTCTTGTTATTAAAATATTGCCTGCCAGTGCCTTTACTTGAGTGCCATAGTACGGGTGGCCACACTCAGTAGCTAGTCAAGCCAAGCGCAGCAAATTAAGGTAATAAATTAGGGGCGGTGCTAATAGACCGCTTAACCCAGAGCTTAGACTGTTTAATGGGGAAATATAATGCAAATTAAACTAATACATATTATTGTGACTATTACGGGGGTTTCTCATCTAATCAGCAAGTACTCAAAAAACAGTAGAACGTCAATCGATACGATAAAGAAATGCCAACATGGGCACAAATTGCAATTTAGCTGGATGATTTAATAAAGATTTTATATATTTATATTTGAATTAAAGTAATGAAATGCAAGTCGTTAACATGAGTAATAATTAAAGCCCACATTTCTTATTTCTTTTTACCTTATATATCTTTAAGGTAAGAAATTTTAATTTTCAGCTCGTGACTTTTAAAAATCCCCCTACTTTGTTTATTAGTTAATTAATCAATAAGACTGCCTTGATTTATTTTTATTTATTATTAGATAAGCAAAAAAAAAATCCAGTTGTGAATTTACGACACTCTTATAAAAAAGGGATAAATTAATTCGCTCAGCAACGCGATTTGCCAAGAGCGACTAATGCTTGCACAATATTCGAACAGTTAATTCATTCAGACAGCAGTAAAACTAGAAATGATCACTTATTTATGAATTTATCTATCGAATATATAAACGCCCAACAAGAAAAATAAAAACACCCAAAACCTGCCATGTCATGCCGAACGAGCAGAAATTAGTCTATCACCTGAAAGTAAAATGAACCCTGTACCCTAGGAGCTTATCAGGTAGGTGCCGTGTATACAAAGCCAAAATTAACTAGTCATAATTATAGCATAGAAAACTTTGTATGATATTATATAGTTATAAGGGGTTAAGAGCCACAGACTATTAAAGCTGCTAAATAGACGAGGAAATAAGGTATTCAAGAACAAAAATATGGCTAATTGCAATTTAATGCGCACTTTTCTATGGGTATATTAAGTTTCTTCTTTCTGTGTAATTCAATACGTTATTAATGCAATTAAAATAAAGCAAACTGACCTAACTCACTCTCATACTCCCTCAATTCAGCGGCAAATATGAACAAATAATATAAAGTAAATATAGATACACGCAATTAACACAATTGTGTGTGTGGCTGTGCAATGTTTTATGTTAAAAATACTAACTACCCGAAAAACTGCTAATAAACCTGCGAAAACGTGCAAAAAATACAAACACAGTCCCAAGCAAACAACAAACCCAACACAAAAAAACTCCAGCGAATGCCGCAACAGAGGAAACATCGCTGAATCACGGGTGAAAAACAAAAGGCGATGAAACAAACGGACAGAAATGAGCAGAAGAAGAAACAGCATCATTAAGTTTATGCAAAACAACAGAAATCCAGCAACATACTCGTAGAAAAAGAAAACAAACGGCAAAGTTTCGCAACAATCTCACACACACAAGGCACACACATTCACGCGTGTGTGTGGGGAGCACAGGGAAAAATATTTCAAAATGAACTCCACTCATGACATCGATTTTTTATGATGTAATAATTAACCGGGAAATAATCTCATAAACCAAATTATAAGCAGCTTATATTTGTTTAAAAAGAGAAAGTCTGTTGCTAATTTAAAATGTATTTGTGGTACCTGTTTTTATTAATCGTGTGATTGTGTATATATTTCTTTTTGATTAACTGTAGTAATAAACAGCAGGCAAATACTAAGAACTTTAGAAGATATAGTTGGAAATAAAAGAGATAATAAATTGGGATGAATTGCATTAAAAGATCTTTTTAAAATGCTCAAGAATTAAATTACTTTAAAGGGATATATCCCGATTAAATAGTTAAGTTTCGCTCAGTGCACACATGTGCATTTGTATGCGTGCGAGGCAGAAGTTGTTGCAAAACCAAGATGCGAGACCTCAAAACACAGAAAACCGTTTAACGCTTCACAAGAGAAACAGAGAAAGAGACACGGAGCATGTGGAGAACTGGGAAAACTGGGAAAACTTACTTAAAGGTCAGCTTCAGTATGTCCATAAATCGGGTGGCCATTTCGGGGGTCCCGGTTGCCCAACACACTCTTTTTCACGAACACCCAAAACAACACACTGCCTATCTGCAGCTATGCACGCTTCGATTACGACCGCCGATTCGGAGAAAGTGTCACAACAAACTCCAAGTTATCCAAAGTTAACACGACCGGCTGGGAAACGACTGATAATCTCAGCGCGAAGGGGGGCTACACAAATAAACCGCTCTATGCGAGCACGCGGCACCGACTGACCCACGATCGTTGGACCTGGGACTACTATACCTTTTCTAAGTGCCTCTCTCTCGTGTGCTCTCTCGACAGCGGAAGCGCCACTAACCTGCTGGGGAGAGTATTGGGGAGAGTATTTCGGAGAGATACCGGTTGTACTCTCTGCATTTCAATATTTTGACGCTGTCATATTTCAATCGAAAAAGCTGTTAACGCCAAGGCAAAAGCTGACTGCTTTGGCACTTGTAAGCTCTGCAATGTTAAGATCGCAGTTATCCAAGCTCTGGATTTGAATGTACAACGGGCAAACCCAAAACCTCGAAGCAGTTTACCTTGAAGTCGAACTTAGACTTGGCTAATTATCAAATCCCAACTGTTATTTAAGCTTACTGAGTGCATAGCCCCCGCTGGGTATTGTTTAATAGATACACTCCACAAAAAGAGTAATTGTATTAGAATGGTATAGGGTTATCTTTTATAGTAATGAGCAGTACTGAACAATTATGGTTGTTTCACAGCCTTCTTTATGAACGAGAGCTTTCCCCAAAGCTTTCACATTTCCAGCAATTTTCCTCAGTGCTAACTGATGTAAAGCTCAACTTTAACCATTAAGGTGACAATGAACTTGACTTTGGCCACTGAATAACACCACCGACATGTGTCAATAAAGGAAAAAACTGTGTGCGCTGCTCAGAGATAATTTAATTTAACCATGCTTGGGCTTTATCGAGTTCTACTCGTATTGGGGGTCAAAAATCAAAGTCATCGGGTGTGGAGTGTTGCGGCTCACTTTGGGTTATAACCATGTCTGCTTCGGCCGATGGAACGTCGTCGCACAAAGCCAAGTGCAGAGTCACAGCCAAGAAGTAAAAACTATAGGAACACTTGGTTATTTCTTAAGATTCCAACCGATTTATATGGAAACCCACCTCATCAAAAGGAAGATGTGCAATAGCGTGTTCATGTCGACTTGCAGGGCTCGGTGTCCCAGATATAACTGGCATTTATGTGCACGATCGGAGATTGTAACCGAGTGGGATTGCACTAACTATTAGCACTTGGCAGCTGATTCACTGCTAATGACACAATAGCCGGCATTATGTCGACCAAGATCAAATGGTTTCGACGGCAGAGCTTCGACATTCACTCGGCATGATATTATACAATTATTAGAGCTAATTAGCGTAGCAAAACCAATCAGGGGAAAATAATAAAGGTTCAAATTAGCAGCGAATTAGTCACGCTTTATTTGATCCTGCGATTTCTATTAATGTTCGCATCAACGCACTTGCGATAATTCGTACCCATTTAATTGTTTGATAAGTGAATCAAATTCATGACGCAGTCGAATATATGTTACCCTTAGGAGACGCGTTTTTATGGACGTGATAATAGAACCGCAGCCACATGTTGAGTTTGCTGATTTCATCAAGATTTAATATTCTTTATATATATACTCACTGATTCAGAAAGTCGCCAATGGTAAAGACTGGTGGAGTAATATCTGGGCTTCGTCTCAGGCTGAAGTGCCTCAGTTTGGAGAGAGCAATCAGATATTTTCTCATATTAGTTTCGTGAGAAATAATTCAAGGCATGTTGTAATTTTTACTTCTCTGCTTTCACACCAGCAATTTTATTTAGCTTTTTTTAATAAAATATGGATTTATACATTTTTCATTTCATAGTTTCCTGGCATCACATGACTTTGAAGCTTTTGACAAATTTTAATTTCCAACCGACGCGGATACATAGAGAATTCTTAACGAACTAGTTTCAACTGGCTGACTTACTACTAATCTTTTGTGCACACTCAAAAAAGGTCTTCCGCTTATCAGTTTTGGTTTTTTATTCGCTTGTTATATTATATATAATATAAATGATGTAAAACTGGACAGGTTCTCTGTTTGATCAAAAACAACACTTTACCAAAACAACTTATGCATACAAAAGGCTAAATATCTAAACAGACTTAGGCTAGGAATATAAATAAATTGGTTACGGTTAACTAGTTTTCTCAGTTGAATATTATTCCTCGAAACACAATTGGAAAACCCTCCTCTTGTGCGATCGTTATGCAATGGAAGATAAAGAATGGAACCCTAAATCAAGTTTGTGTCGGGGACTTACAACGATCTCGAATATAAAATGGTTGATATATGTTGGCTTGTTATGGATATCAGCGAGACCTTAAGGAACGTTAAATATAAGTTCTTAGCTCAGAATCCTTGGCTGTATCGCTTAGTTTAGTTTTAGTTTGTTTGGTAGTTTCTCATAGAAGGTACTTTAGTTGCGGCTTGTTTCACACTCATAACTACACCTATAAAGAACCTGCTTACACTACGGATCCCATCCGCTGAGATACAGGTAGAAGCGGATGGACCTAACACACCTATCTAGGTCGTCCTCCAAGTTGGCAAACTTAACAACAGTAAACTCCTCGAATTCAGGCCTAAAGCTACGCTTTGCATTGTTTCAAACAGAGGCTTCAACATAAAGCTGTCAGAATCGTAAAGATGCAGGGGGTTCGTTTCCAAAAATCCCGAGGGAACTCTTGTAATCTGTGGATAGTTCTGAGAACCTTATTCTTGAAACCGCAGGTTCCAAATTACTATTCACCCTAAGCTCGATCATGAAACTTATTTTCTACGAGCTCCTATCAAGTCTAGGAATCACGAGCCATGAACATGTACAGAACTACAATTCATTTAATATAATAATCAAACAGGGTTAAAACAATTTAAGGAAGACTTGCATCCTTTCTTTCAAAGAACAAATGGTAAGGAGATATTTGTAATACTCCCAAAATTCCAGACAGCCTAGTCTCAGAAGTACCCATAGATTACAGTCCCTCCAATGACCAAAATTCGAACCCCCTGTACAGGTAAAGCTACCGACTAAGTCTAGACGGATCCCCCAGTGATCCTTAGAGCAGCTCGTCGCGGCGGAAGAAGCTCTCCCAGACCATCAGCTTCCGCAGCTCGGGCACATCGATCACCTTGAGGTCGTCGGATATGTTAAGGCACTTCAGCTGGTGTTTCTCGACGGCCGCCGGCTCCACGGGCTGCCACAGGTCGGGCTGCTCCGGATCGAAGTTGGGGTTCCCGCTGGCGGCGAAGTGCGTCCACAGCCCCACCAGCCGCTCGATGCACTTGTACTCCCGCGTGTGGTTCTTCAGCTTCCGCGCCAGCGAGTTGTAGAACAGGTAGGACAGGTCGTCGCCGTGGCACGTGCCGCGCACCTTCTTGCCGCAGCTGAGAATGCGCAGGTGGTTGAAGTGCTTCGAGTCGAAGTCGAAGCGGTACAGGTACGTGGGCGCCCCGGGGGCGTACAGCAGGCGGGACAATACTGTGCGGTAGATGGGGAACCAGAAGTACTCGTGCGAGACCATCTGCAAGTTAAGTGGAAGGGAAAGTTAGTGGGGGTAAGTTAGGAACCCTATCAGCTATCAAATATCAGCTAAGAATTGAAGCTATTCACATTCCATGTAATTGCTCTCTACTTGTTAATTTAATCCTTTAAAAACACTCACTGAGTTATGTCACTGCTCTGACCATTTAAGATTAAAAAAGTCAGAGATTAGCACTCACCTGAAGGTACTCGTGCAGGGTGTCTAGACTGGGCGTCTTATCGCCGTAGTAGCACTGCCTCAGCTGATCGCCGTACTCCCGGCATAGGGCACTATCTCGGTCCATGTTCAGCTCGATGGGCACCACGAAGCGGCAGTCGTCCAGCTCGTTGAGACACTTGGGATTCGTCTTGGTCTCGGAGTAGAGCAGGAGGCCCTCGTTGGAGACGCCGCCCAGGATCAGGGGGATGCTGTTGCTCCAGGCGGTGCGCATCATCTCGATGGGCTTCTTGGGCACCACACAGTGGCTGGTCACATAGGGCTCGATCACGGGCCCGAAGGAGAACCCGATGCGCTCCTTCTTCTCCTCGTCGATGCAGAGCTCTCCGTTGGCCTTGATGATGTCGGACCCCTTGGCGTTGCTCAGGAACTCCCACACATCCCGGGTGTTGTTCTCCCCCGTGTAGCCCGCCTGGACAGCCAGTCTGTAGGGCCAGTTCCTCTGCGGGGTCACCGCCCAGGGCGAGAGCGTGTTGCCCGACATGCAGATGGCCTTGTGGAACAGTCCGCGGGTCTGCTCTGTGATCATCATGTAGTGGACCGAGGCACTTCCGGCACTGTCCCCGAAAATGGTTATGTTCCCCGAGTCTCCTCCGAAGCGGGAGCAGTTCGCCTTGACCCATCGCAGGGCCAGCACCTGATCCTTGAGCCCTGCATTGCCGGGCACATCCAGCTCGGGATCGTCCAGGCACAGGAATCCTAATATCGGTTCGATTTAATAATTGAAATGTAATAAAAACTGGGGATGAGACTCACCCAAGGGTCCCAGTCTATAGTTAATAGATATAACTACTACATCCTCGCGCAGCAGGTAGTCAGGACTGTAGCATTCCCGGGAGGCTTCGCCGAACTGAAAGCCGCCGCCGTAGATCCAGACCATCACAGGCATAGGTTTGGTGGGATATAACTGTGGGAATTGCAATTGAAATTGTATATTTACAAAGGTTACAAGTGCAAGAGGTAACCTACATTCTTTGTGTACACATTGAGGTAGAGGCAGTCCTCGGAGCCGTCGGTCATCTCGAAGACAAAGTGCTTCTGCAGGGGCTTCGGTCCCTGGGAGGTGCAGCTCTTCACCTCCGTCCAGATCTCCGGCGGCTGGGGGGCCTTGTAGCGCAGCTCCCCGACGGGGGGCTTGGCGAAGGGTATCCGCTCGAAGCTGAAGTAGGACTGGCCGTAGATGGACTTCCGCTTGACCCCCTTGATGGGCCCGTAGGTGGTGCTGACGACAGTCTTTTCGCTGGTCCTGTAGCGGCGCTGCTGGACCTTAAAGTCAACCATTCTGAGGGAGATAAGGAGAAGTAAGTACGGGGCTTAGAAGACTTGAAGTATTTGGAGTTAATACCCATTTACCGCCCCCTTCGATCCAAGCCCAATCAGTGGGAAAAGAATTCGCGGCCATTAATCAGAGACAATAAACGACGTCAGCTCCGCTGATATTGATGGGAGTGTCTTTTCCGCTTAGCGTTCTGCTGATAAGGTTAATTTGTTATCAGCTCTCGGCTGGCGGGCCAGGTGTGCGCCATTTATCGCCGCCCCCTCTGCTTTCCACTCGCGACTCTCGACTCTCACATCAAGCAGCTGGCCACATATATTTTCCTTATTTTCTGCCTATGATTTTTGTTTTCGGCTTTTTTCATTCTTGGTAGCGTTCAAACACAAAATCCGACGCGCCCTGCTATCAAAAGATAAACAAACCGCAAACCAAACAAAATTCGGGCAATTTTTTGAGTTGTGTAAGTCGTTCAACTTCAAGTGAGGGAATTCAAGGGCGAGGACCGTTGAAATTGAAAAGTATCTTAAACCTGGACAAGGCTAGGTGAAATGCTCAGAGTGGCTTTATTTTATTATATGAAAGCTAAGCAAATAGCCCTTCAACTTGTTAGCGGAAGTTCAAGAGCAGAGTTGAAAGCAAAAGCTCAAGTACTGGATCGTAACTTAGTAACATTTTTAACAGATATTCCAGTTGCGAAATGATTCCGTTTTTATGGGGATCCCTAGCCTATGTACTCTAAGTTTGCCCGAAAATAATCACTCTGCTTTAGTGCCGGCACTATTTTTTTGGCAAAGCCATCAAAACGACGCCAAATGTTTAGAGATTCATTGCTTTAAAAATAGAAGCAGGTGCCGTGTTCTTCACCTATATAAACTAAGGTGAGATTTTAGGTTGTATAAGAAAAAGTCTCGAGGGTGATAAGGCCCACAAAATGGCAATGATTTCACAATTCGTCCCAATATTTAAAGATCCCCTGGGGAGGGAGGCCTTTGTTTATCGCCTGCCATAATGGTCAGGTCATATACACAAAATAAAACCGAGTTTGTCAGTATTTCCATATTTCGATTGAACGATCCAAAGCGGAATAGTGCGATGGCTTTTGTGAGGGAATAGGACGTGTTATAACTTTTAATTAACTCGTGCGTAAGTCCCAATTTCCCTGTGGGACCGGAGATAAAGCAGAAACCTGGCTATATCTCTTTGTTTTTCCCAGACTGCCGTTGTTTGCAAGTGTCATCAGCAGCTGGGGCTGGCCCAAGGGCAGCGAAATATATCAAAATTTATGTTTATTAATAGCCGGAACGAGCTGTTGCCTATTTTTCGGCCAAGATGGAAGCCAAAGCCCCGACGCATGATGTGAATAATACATCCGGAGCAATTTGTACGGGACTACGACGGGCCTTGGCCTTGAACTTTGCCATGGAAATTATTATGGGAAGGGAGCGCTTAGCCTAATGGTCGGCACCTATAAAAAAGAGGGAAAGTCAATATAAATAATGTTTATTATGGGTCTGCCTAGGCCATAAAAGGCTGTGTCCTAATACGAGGCTTGCGTGCGCTAGGACTATTTCTCAGTTTTAGGTCCTCGACGCACCCTGCTGGTCAGTGGGGATTTTGGAAAGCATTGAAAGCTCACGGGACCCATGGTTAATTTCATTATTATTAAACAGAAAATAAACAAACAACGCAACATATTACAGCCTTGAGTTTGCAGCTAGTCGCCCATTAAGTGCTGCTAAAATTTTGAAGTTCCGATTCTTCTCTGCAGTTTCCTCTGAAGATGTATCTGCCAAACGATCTTGTGTGTGTCCCAACTGATTTATGTGTTATTTTTGGCCCCTCTGGCGATAAATTTAAAGCAAAATAAACAAGAGATTTTGCTTACACCAAGAAGGAATATATTCAGCTGCTTATTAGCCACGAGTGACGACAGCAGCCCGAAAAAGCAACGAAGAATACCACAGAGTTAAAGGCAAATAAACTTTTAAAGAACAAAAGATTTTCATTTCTCAAGTCATTGTAAAAATATATATTTAATTTTTATACCAACTTATTATATATGTCCATATACAGAATTGATTGATTATAATTGATTGCTTTCTTCTAGAAAATATCATACCTATCATACTAGAATATAATTAATAATGATGATTACTATTTGCTATTATGGAAAGATTCCACATATACACGAGTCAGACTTCGCAGCAGAAAATAAACTAGAAAGATTACCTAGAAACTAAAACTAAAGCCTACGATACCTTATCAATAGAGCACTAGGAATGTTTTTGGACAGGTTTCCAGTCCGCTGACTTGGGTTTTTCATGCACTCTGCGGCGGCGGAGATAAGCCGGGCTCGTGTCTCAGATGAATCAATAGGTTTTCCGCGCGTGAGGCGGCGTTATCAGCCGGATCCAGTACAGGTCCGGCTCGCGATAGGCGACCATATAGTGCCTATAATAACACACTGACGGGAAGTCATGGTCAAGCTAGTTGCTCGGAAAGATGACACAATACAGGCGGCATTATGATTACCAGTCGCATTAAACCAGGGGCATAAAACGGCCATAATTTCATTTCCGTCTCGGAGTGGCCATAAAAGTTGGCATCTATTTGTGGACACTTTACATGGCCATCTGGGGAGCGCGTGTCGACCTTGGCAAGGCTGCGAAAGCTCCAGAGCGAGGACTGCAGAATGAAAGCTTCGGGGCCATGAATGAACCAGAGTCGGTCAGGAGGCCGAAAGCTTACAATTGGCACAAGGATATGGCGGGAAGGGGAAGTTCTGGCTGGAACAGGTCAAGGAGTCAGCCGAAGGACGCTGGAGTCCACAATTAAATGTAAACAAACTATCAAAACTTTGTGAGGCCTTAAAACAGTCAGTTAACCAAGCGAAAGTGTTGCTAGACATTTTTTAAAAATTACTCCAGTGGCTCGTTATCAAAGCGAAATATTTGCCATGCAAATATTTGTCCCACCAGAAGATAGGTAAATATTTTTTGAGAATAAATATGATTACAAAATTACCTTCAATCAGGAAAATATCACATTTAAATCTCCTTATCTAGTGTGCAAATCACTCAGCACAAATTATATTATATTTGCACTCTATTAACCCTAATAGGGTAAATGTACTTAACGACCAACTCACAGCTGACTTAATGCGCTAAAATTTAAACTCATTCATCGAAAAGTCCCCGCATTATATACATTAGGTATACACACGATTTTATCAGAATGTTTGCTCTTCTCGCGGCAATTCTTTCATTCTTTATTCATTTAAAAAATTTATTTTCGCCACACAAAAGCTTTTGGAGGAAAAAGAAATAATAGAGAAGGAAAATGCGGCGAAATTAAATGAAATTGACAAGTCGGTGTGTGTGCCGGGCTGTGTGTGCCGGGGTGTGTGTGCCGGGGTGTGTGGGCGGCCGAGAGAGTCGGGCACAAAGTGCCAGCGACAAAATTTCACAAAACCAATTTCTATGCCGCGGTCAGATTCGTGATGCCGTGAGCGCAATGTCAGAAATAAAGCACTCGGAAGAAAGGAATGCTGAAATTAAAAAATATCTAAGACAATATATATATATATATCTTTAGAAGGGAACGGAAGCTGACTGAAGAGGATTAGGGGTCTAGTTCTTAATCAATGCAGTTCGGGGAGATGTTGTATTAAATGTTAAAATGTTTCGCATTTTGGGTGAAAAATAAATGTAGATTGGAGATAGCAAGTGAAATATTTTCAGGCAGTGCGGGCTATCTACTATCGTGTTAAAAATAATATTAAAAACCTTATATAGATAAGTTTTATCTGCCTATTTCATACCTTTATTACTTGAAATGTCTACGAATGAAGTTAACTTTGTTGCATTAAGAATTTGGCTTTACACCTTTCACATCCTATTGGGCTATCTACTATTTTGTTAAAAATAAAATTAAAAACCTTTTATAGATAATTTTTATCTGCCTATTTTATACCTTTATTACTTAAAATGTTTACGAATGAAGTCTACTTTGTTCCATTAAAAATTTGCCTTTACACCTTCCACATCCTGTCGTACTCCTACTCCCTTCTCGAATATAAAGACTTCCAAGAAACCCCAAGTCTTGGCTCGACCTTCCTCTACTTTTTCCGCTTCTGATCTTGTCCCGCCAGGATAATGGCGATGCGTATAAAGATGTTCAGAGCGTCCATGTAAATGGCCAGGGCGTGGTTGATCGGATCGAACTGGGTGCGGCCATACTGCGGATGCTGCTCAGCGGACTTCACGATCCTCTGGGTGTCGTAGAGCAGAAAGCCGCTGAACAGGATCAGGCCGCCGTACAGGGAAACGCTGGCCAGCCCCGCGCCCACCGCCGTCGTGGGCGGCAGCCACATGGAGGCCAGCGAGGAGGCAAAGACCACTCCGAGGCCGATGGCCAGGGGTCCGCCCATGTGGAGGAACTTCTCGCTAGGGGCGCAGGCGGCCACCGTGGACAGGGCGCCCACTATGCCGCCGGTGTAGAGCAGGGCCTTGATCAGGATGGGGCCGCCCAGCAGGCACATGGGCGCCAGGACCGCCCCGAGGACGCCGCAGTGGACGGCCCAGGCCAGCTGCTTGGCTCCGAAGCCGGGCTCGTAGTCCATGCCCTGAGCCACGGCCCCGCTCAGCATGACCACGCCCAGGGTCACCAAGGAGGCGATCCACCCGGAGCGCGTCAGAAGGGCCATCATGGCGTCCGACTGGAAAATGGCCGCCGAGGAGGCGGCAGTCAGGGCGCAGGAGGCTCCGAAGTAGGCGTAGGTGGCGTGGATGCGGTCCCTCACGTACTGGGGCCACACTACCGAGTGATCGTAGATGCTGGGCTGCTGGGACAGACCCAGTCCGTAGTAGCACAGACCCACCAGACCCATCAGAGCCGCCCCGGCCGCCGCTCCCTTGCCCATGGAGTAGGCGTTCTCGCTGGGCGGACCCATCATCCGCTCCTTGAGCGAGGGTCCTTTGGCTCGGCTCTCCAGTTGGGATCGGTCGCGATCCCGAGGCTCCTCCGAATACCTTCGCCTTCTCAGCACTTGCATGTCCCTTCTCGGCAGCAGGGGTTTACCCCTAGCCAATGATGGCAGCGTCAGGGGTGGGCCCTTGATCGGGGCCTGGGCGGAGCTCCAAAGCCGAGGACCTCCGGTCTGGCCCAGGAGGCGCAGCGATCGTCCTGGCAGCACATGGGCTATGCGGGCCAATAGCATAGCGGATGATTACTAAAAGTACCGAGTGATTTGGTTTGCCTATTGCTATTTTTTGTGACTAATTTTTGGCTTTAACTTATATAGGAGGACATGTATAACTGCTCGAGAAATTGATGTGAAAAGTGCGAGGAGCTGTGTGTTTTCCAACACAAAGGACGCCAAAATTAGCGTTGAAAATTTTGAGGCTAGACTGAGACGAGAAATGCAAAGGTTTAGTAGATTTATAGAGAAAAGGGGACTGTCTAGCAATATCTTAAAAATAGCCAGAAAATCAGAATAGAACCACCTTAATTATATTTATCTTCGGAGTACAAGATCGACAGACAAAGAGATATTTATCAGAGGTATTTTTATAAGACAAAATGAAATACTTGCACGTGCCTAGAGAAGCTGCAAGAATTCCCAGCAAGATTGTGGAGAACTGAAGGTTAATTGGCTGCTCGGCGATGAATTTGCTGTGTCAATTGATCAAACCAATGACTTAAATTGATTTCGGCAAATAAATAACAATTGGGAATTGCCAATTTTAATTTAAGGCCTTAAAGGCAACCAATTTATCGAGTAAAAATCGAAAATACATTGTACGTGAAATTGAGAATTCATATATGCCAAAAAATGATTGAACGTGGGCTGTGTGAATTCAATCGCTCCGAACAGTTTCGACTGGCATAAATCAGAAAAAATACCCATTAAAATATGCAAATGAATGCCGAATTGAATGTTTTAAAAAAATGTTCATGATAGGGCGTCATTAAAGCGCACAAATAGACATGCCTATCAATGGAAACACTTTTTATATAAACACGGTGCAATGAATGCAATTTTGTAATGAAAGCAACACTAAAAAAATACATAAAAGTTGTCAGCGAAGCTTACCGCTCACAACAAAAATAAAATAAAATACAGCGTGGCTATTAAAAATGTAAACCTTTTCTGCCCCGACATTCTATATGCCACAATTCATCTCTTCGCCGATTGAAACCTAATGAAATCATCAGATGAATGGTTTCCAAACGGAACCAGTTGGCTGCCGAAACCAAAACCAAGCTGATCTCATATACTTCCCTCTCTTCGCATAACGCAAAACACGCCAAACCAAAAAGTGAGTCAGCCTCTAGGGGCTTACTATGGTTTACACAATACAATAATTTGCATATATCCCGCAGACATCTAAGGAGAGAGCGGGGTCTGTTCTAGTTTGCTACCTAATTATTTGCGCAGTTTAAGTGTCGGCAAAGCCCTCTGACAATAGAGAGAGCGGATCCATAATGACGGCTGCTCTGTGTCTAGTTCTTTTGTGTCTATGTTGGCTCATTACGGAGACCAGAAGACGATCTAATGAAGAAAACCCCCTGAAAGGAGCAATAACCCAACGGCGGTAATGGGAGACAAGCCGGAAGGCGTACCTAGTTACAGATAATGATGCCATAATCGCTTATAGAATGGCAACAGTATTTAGTATACTGTACGTTACCTTTAATAGGGGGACAACGTAATATCACTAAATTATATTTGAAACTACATTTAGATACTTTTTACGGTTTATTTTCCCCTTTTCTCCTAATGGGATAACGTACTATCATAAAATTATATTTGAAACTACATTTAGATACTTTTTAAGGCTTATTTCCCCTTTTCTCGTAATGGGACAACGTACTATCATTAAATTATATTTGAAACTACTTTTAGATACTTTTTAAGGTTTATTTTTCCCTTTTCTCGTAAATGATTCATGTTTTTTCTAGGGTATATGCCTAGTACTATTCCTAGGTACACTTCTCTCGGATTTTTCGGAGGCCCAACACCCACCTGTCCGGGGCTTCTCTGTTGTTGACTCGTAAATAATTAAATGTGTTTGCGTGTTCCCCACCAGGACGGACGGCTATCCCTGGGGCAGGACATTGTAAGCAGCTGCTCGGGAATACTGAAGTAATTTCAATGCTCCCAGCTGCGTAAAAAGCATAAAAAATTGTATTTGCCGAGCATAAATGTTGTCCCACGGGGATTTTTGACGCAAATGGTTTCTTGCTGGGGTTGCTCCAGGCAAGAACTTATCGATTAGATGGAGTTCTATGGAATTCACAGCTAAGCGAGTTCCGTTCGACGTCAAAAGGGGGACTTTGTAGATAGATCATGGCCATAAATCACAGAGAATTTTGTCAGTTACAATTACAGAAGCTCCTCTATATAGCCAGAGGTGTGCTGCTTAATTATATAGTGTGCCTTAGTTGGGATGACACAATGCGCTGATGTCATGTGCCCGTGCACAATTGGAATGATTTTCATTCGCCTCTTGGCCCGCCAAATTAAAGGCTTTTAGAGTAATTACAAGGCTAAATTGGCTGCTAAGCCGAAAAAGGGAAAGCCCAGCCAAGACATGATAATTTCCCCTTCCAATTCACCGCCTAAATACCTGAAATAAATCAATTACAGTCATCAACTTACTTGAGTCCAATTTTGAACTGATCAAAGGCGGCCATGGAAGACATTTTCTAGTTCCTGTTCTCTTGTCTCTGCGGCTCGAAATTCAATCAGCAAGTTTACAGTCGCTCGCCAATTCGTTATTTATAAAATATTTTGGATGTATGGAGGGGCAGGAGTGGCGGTGGCGGGTGACTTATAAAAAGTATTCAAAAAATCCAAATATAAAAACTGTTTTGGTTTTGTTTGTGGTCTGTACGCCTGGCCGAGTTGAGGAACTGCCAGCTGTTCGGTGGCCTTGCAGGACTGCGTATATCAACAGAAAGGAGCTTTTGTGTCCTGCTCACCAACACACGCACAAGCACTCGCACACGCGTGAAAGCCCACGCTGGAAAATCAAACGCAGGATTCGAGGAGTCCGGGAATAGCGATTATCACATACTTTTCTCGCGTCGCGGAATCGAGATTTTGCTCTAATAAACTGTTCAGATTGTTCAGACTATAGTTGCGGGCCGTTCGGTCTGGAGCAGACTGCTGTGTGTCTTATTGTATTAACAAACTATTATAGGTGGTTTGTGGCCCGTTACGCGTCCGCTTGGCGTGAAGGCAGCTCGTCAACTGCCCGCCAAAGCACGCAAAAGTTCTAAGCGTGGCAAAAAGCTCTCGGCGCCATGCGAAACGTCGAAAGCGTTTTCGCAGTTGATACGGGAGATAGCTCAGCTCGTGGGGGAGGAGACCCTGTCTATTATGCGGTAGTGCCGCAATTATGTGGCCGGAGGAGGCCTTTTCCAGCGAACTGACTCACGCGGCCCAGAACGCGACTTTGTCCTGCCGCCCATATCCACTTTATCACTGTCCCCCGAAACTGCTGCCAGATAACAATAATCGTACTGATTCGCCCTGCAAGGGGGGGCTAACAAGTTGTGATTTCGCTGATTCGACAATAATTTTTGGGTTGGTTCTTTTTTGTTTGTAAGGCTGTCATGCGACACTATAATCTTATGGCCCACTCATGGTTGATAAGAGCGCGTGGAATCGATTTCGGGAGTGAGTCACTTCTTTTATTGCTGGGAACTTCTAGGAAGCTGTTATCGGGAAAAAAAAATTCGGGACTATTTGGGTTTCGGAAAAAAATATGAATTAATACGAAATATAATAGTGCCCTTTACGTAGAAAATTCTCACAACTATCTGGAGCTACTTATTAGAAAATGGGATTAATAGGAAATATATTACAAGTACAAAATTCTCACAACTATTCGGAGCTACTTATTAGAAAATGGGATTAATAGGAAATACAAATAAATATTCTCACAATTATTCGGAGCTTATTATCATTCAATAATGAAAGATACGTAAGATCTGTGATCAGATAAATTAATTCCTTAGTTATTTTACTTTAAATAAATCAAGTTGTTTATAAAACATAGCACTGTAGCGATGAATCCCTTCTATAAATAATAAACAATAACTCTCTCTCTTAGGAAATTATAATATTTTAACTCTTTATTTGCCTTTTAAGAATATATTCATAATTACAGAATAATTATTAATATATAATAAAATCATAATCTAATTTTATATTTCCATATCTGTTTTTCTCTAGAGCCTTTTCTTAGTCACCCATTTATATATTTTTATACCAGCTCCTGGCAATTCCTTCACCCCCTTTATGTCTCTCCCTCATCTAAATTATTGTGTACACCAGGAAGTTCACATTACCAAGGATAGAGTCATTCATTAGAAGCGTGTCGCACTCCTTCTTTGTTTTCTTGTTGCTGGGCCCAGGCCACGAGGGGAAAAATAAACAAAGCCAAGTTAAGGAAGCCAAGATATGGGGGCAGGACAAACACAGCTGACTGAAGGCCCGACCTGACTCCTGTTGCTGCTGAAAGCTCTCTTGGAGTGAAAAAAGTTAAAATAAGCCCTCTCGGGGAGCTTTTCGCGTCGCCAGCTTTTAACTGCTAAACTTATTTTGCTTTTTTTGATTTATATTGTTGTATTTCTCGATTTGGTCTGCCCCAAGCAATTGGCCCTAGTTATGGTCAGTTCCAGTTCTCGGTTTAGCTTGGCACGCAACCGACTCAGACTGGAATCAGCGAAGATTACACCTAATCAAATTATGGGTTGGATTAAGTGAATGAATGGGTATTGCACAGGGAGAAAAGAATCTATATCTATCCCCAAAAAGGTCCAATTAATATTGAAGAAATAAAGCCACCCTTGAAGGAGATCAATAACCAAAAGATTATACATTAATCATCCGTATTGTACTGCAACAACTTTATAGCTTCTATGAAAACGATCAAGAAAAATATGTATAACTTTTGGCCAATTAGCTTATTTTTTTAAATAATTAATTATAGTAAATTGTATAATTTTTCTAGCCAATATTAATTTATTCTGCATTCTTTGCATTTGTTTACTATTCAGTTTATTACTTCATTCATACTTTTTTTTTACGATGTAGTTCATACAAATGGATGAGTTCGCAGCTCACATTTATTTAAATAAGAATACGTTTGATGATGAAATTAATTTGTCAAGTATACAAACTACGGAAACCAGCTTCGCTCACCATAAATCCGGAACCATTTTCTCTTGCAGTGTACGCCTTGGCTGAGCGAGCGGTCTACAGATTTGTTTATATTTATGATATGCTAAATAAATAACCTTGGACGGGGGGTAATATAAACTCTCGTGACTCTTGGCGCTTATGTTGTCATGCGCTCTCCGCCCGCCGAGCTTTTCAATCAGATCTCTTTCTATATAGCTCTATATAGCGAGCATACTCGCTCCGTGGATGAAGTGCTCTCCCGACTTCGCCGGTACATCTCTCTGGGAACGATCGCGTGCTCTGGGACTGCACGTTTTTCCGCTGTATGTACGGATGGTTCTCTAATTCATTTAAATCAATTTAAGCAAGTTGTCGTTTCTTTTTTTGTGCAGCACAGCCAAGACTATTTCTGGCATTGTCAGGCGTTCACTTTGTCGCACATTGTTAGATTTTAAATGGTTTTGATTAAACCCAACTGATTCCAATCAGCCCAAACGGGAAAAGTATTAATAATAGCAAGAGTTTGCCATTCTGAATTTGCTTCAGGGGTCTTTACTTTGCACATCTGTTGTTTTCCGAATTTCTCGCTGTTTACCCTGCTCACATGGCTACGTTAAAATACACAAAAGAAAACTATTAGAAACTAGAACTATTATAACTAAAACTATTAATTAAATGGATCATTTGACTAAAGATACTTTTAAGGATAATACTGTAAGAAGAAGAGATGCATGAAGTATACATTTAAGGTATATCAATATTTATTTAATATATATAACATTTTTCATGTAATTTTTCCCTGTGTGCTTATGCTGGGAAGATGTTTATCTCATCTCTTCGAACAAAGAATTTAGGTCAGTGAGTAAATGCTTTTCCCGAAAGTAAAAGTTCCAATGAATTAAAAATTCATCTCTGGCAATCCGCTAACTTAAGGCTAACCCGGCGCAGGAAATGTAAATGGAATATCAAACGTCCAGGAACTGAATCGAAACAACGTGCCAGCTCGGCGGTTCAACTCGCACATGATAATCATGAGCAGTTCGCGCCGCGCAACAATTGCCTCATGAATTTTTCAGGACGAATCAAATCAAAGCGGACCCGCTGCCACGCCCCTCATCAGGGCCCTCTGCTGCCTTCCCGGCGAAGAAGTCATAATTTTCCGGCTGCTCGCGTGACTTTTCCACGCCATTTCGTGACTTGATTACAGTGCACGGTTAACATGCGTCCTTGTTTGTGTTTTCCTCGTGGAGGGATAATTGGGGGAGGGCCCGGTGTTGGATATTTCCCCGAGCCATCAAAGCCCCAATCCCACTCCTAGGAAGGTCCCTGCACGTGACACAAAACTATTGTCTGTGATTTTAAAAATTCCAACAAACAAAAGGCATCCTCTGACACTTTTAAGGGCAAAGGCAGCGCACATGATTGCATTGAATTGAGGGAACTGACTGTAGGGATTCTCCTTTAATGGCTATTGATGCGAAGGATTCTAGAGAGCTTTGTAAAATAGTAAATTTATTTTGTTGTGCTAACAATTGATTTATACTAAGCTTAGTTATTAAACTCTCCTAGGGGCTTGGTATTTAAAGACATTATTAAAAGCACTCATAGTGTTTATTATAACCTAGTTTCTTTAAAAATGCATTTTAATGCCACATGGTTAATATATTCCGTCATTATATGTTACTAATGTATCTTATGTATCTGAAAATAAATGTATTCACTTATTTTTATTGAGAACCTCAGACTGACTTTTCAAAGCTACACCTTCATTTAATATCTAATCATGGGGTGCCTAATTTTGATCCCATAAATTTGTCAATTTCTGACAATCTGACATAGTAAGCGATCGTATGTCTGGTGAAATTCATATCACCCATAAACACACAAATAATCCCTTAAATCGTCGTCTGCCAAAAGGACTGCATACTTTGCGGCAGCTCCAAAAATGTTCATATTAAATTCAGACAGCCCCGAAAAGCTTCCGAGAATTCCCACCAAATTTGCTAAGCACCTGTAAATAACAATTACAATATAACCGCATAAACAAAAAACGCCGAAAAAATCCCGCTGTCGGGCAAAGGTCAACGGAAGTCAACGCAGGCGAGCTCAGTAAATTTGGAGCACGTGTAAGTTTTTAATTACAATTAATGGCTGTGGGTGTGTGTGGAGCATGTTGGAGGTTCGGAGGTTAACAGGGGCTCCCACTGTGTGTGTGCATTGTGTTTTAGCGGTCTTTGAAGTTGCCATACACGCGAACACAACATGGCTTGGAGGGGGGAATACACCTGTATGTATTTATATACATGTAGACCTCTATATATACTTGCGGCCAGCTGTGCGCGGGCTTTTGGTTTTGTCACATGACAGCTATCATCTGTGAGCGTGTGTGCGAGTGTGCGAGTGTGCGCCTGCGACTCGCTTGTGTGCAGGTGTTAATATTGTCATGTTTGAGCGTTTAAGTATTTTTAATATCATAACATGCTGCATACTTTATGGGTAGGCTTTCGCAGGGATTAATCCCCTAAGCGTGACTCTAGAAAAATTCACACCATCGGTAATTTGATCAATGGCTTCGTGGGGGAATTGGAATTTTTTGTTAAATGCCTTATTATTAATTCATTACTGATACTTTAATAATAGTAGAAATTGTATAAAATTATGTAAATATAAAAGCTTCAAGTCTATAGTGCATTTGAGAACATTTTATGCAATGGGTAATTAAATCCTTGACACTAAAAAGTGTTTTATACATTTAGCCGAATTTATTTTGTGTCCAAAATATCCACTCACAGTTTTATTTTTTTTTTATTCAAACGAAATCAAATGTTATCGCCAAAATATTTATGTGATTGGGTGCATTATACTAAGCGTAAATTAATAAATATAAAAATTCAAACTATTCTCTATTTAACCTTCACTTAAACTGGTATAACTTCTCTTTTAAATGTGTAGATAAAATCACTTCACAATTTTAATAGAAAAGACATCACACTTATTCTAACTTCACTTTATTTAAGCTCCTGTAAATAATAACGACTTCCTTTTAAATAATTTAATAAAATTGCTTTACAGGATATTTTTTCTTTATTAATAAAAGCCCACGCTTTTTAGGCACGAATATACAAATAATTCCGCTTGGCCTTTGATGGCCAATTTGTATGCAAACAAAATATGTACCCACTCGCGTTTGTATTTATATTTTTTGTATTTACCCTTACGGCTAAGCTTTAAAAAATCGCTATTTACATGTGTACATTTAATGTGCGTTTAAGGCCACCTCAGGGCCAGCTTAGTTGCTAAGGCTATGGCTAAGTATTGCTGGATTGCTAGGCTAAATGGGGAGTGCTACCAAGGATACCGGGGATGCTACTGAGGGGCCCTTCAATAGAGGAGTCTTTGCTCGTAGACGCTGTCCCACAGACGCAGCTTTTCGGCCTCCGGCAAGTCCATCACCTGCACATCGTGTGATATATTCAGGCACCTGAACACCGCATCCTCCCGCGAGATGGGCAGCCACGCCCCCTGGGGCGCCTGCTTCTCCTCGTGAGAGACCAACGGGATGTTGGGGTCCCCGCAGATGGCGAACTGGACGACCATTGAGACCAGGCGCCGTATCGTCTTGAACTCGGCCGTGCGGCGCTTCAGCTTCTTGGCCGCCGCATTGTAGAACAGGTAGGAGAGGTCGTCCGCGTGGCAGGTGCCTCGCACCTTGCGGCCGCAGGAGATGATCCGCATGATGTTAAAGTGCTTGGAGTCGAAGTCAAAGCGGTACAGGAACGTCGGCGCCTCCGGGGCGTGGTGGGCACGCGAGAGCAGGGTCCGGTGTATGGCGTGCCAAAAGTACTTGTACGAGAAGAGCTGGAATAAAAAGATTATAAACAGAAATGTTTTAAAGGGGAAAAAGTTATAAAATGACTTAATTATTTTATTGTTAAGTGCTTTTGTGGGAAAAATTAATTGCAGCACCTTTGGGTCAACGTAAGCACATTATAATTGCTATATACTTAATTACCACAACCTAGCGGCTTTAATAATATAATTTCATTAATAGTTGATAATAACACTTAATGGTTTAATAAACACTTAATGGCTTATGGGAACCAGATAAGTATGCGATTTTAAAACAGAATATAATTTTAAATATCTATTACAGAAACCATTTTATAAAGTATTTTTAAACTCACATCACTGTACTCCAAGATGGTCTTCCTGCTGGGTGTCCTGTCGCCAAAATACGCCTCCCGCACTCGTTTCCCAAAAGCCCTTCGCTGCTCTTCGTCCATGTGGGCATCCACTGGAGCTATGTGCTCGCAGTCGCCCAGTTGGCCGAGCAGATTCGGCCACTTGTTCACCTCGGGGAACATGAGGAGGCCCTCGAAGGAGTTGCCGCCAATGACCATGGGGATGCTGTTGCCCCAGCAGTTGCGCATCATCTCCAGCGGCGACTTGGGGATCACACAGTGCGGCGTTTGGTAGGGCTCGATGGTTGGCCCGAAGCAGAACATGGTCAGCCGCTGGTGGCGCTCCTCCATGGTGATGATGTCCTCGGCCACCTTCAGCATGCTGCTGGCCTTGCAGCTCTTCAGGTGTGCGAATATCTCCCGGTCGCTCGGGTCACCCGTGTAGCCAGTGGCCTGGGCCAGGCGGTAGGCCCAGTTAATGTGCTTGGGCGTCTGGGCCCAGGGCGCCAGCGCCGAGCCCGACATGATCACGGTCTTGTGGAAGAGTCCCCTGGTCTGGTCCGTCAGCATCATGTAGTGCGTGGAGGCACCGCCCGCACTCTCGCCGAAGATCGTGATGTTCTCGGGATCGCCGCCGAAGAACTGGCAGTTCTTCTTGACCCAACGCAAGGCCAGTACCTGATCCTTGAGGCCTGCATTTCCCGGCACATCCAGCTCTTCGTCCTCCAGGCTCAGGAAGCCCAGGGCTCCGAGGCGATAAGAAATCACCACCAGGACCACGTGCTCCATCATAATGTAGTCGGGACTGTACAGGTCCCGGGAGGCTTCGCCCATTTGAAATCCCCCGCCATAAATCCAAACCAGAACTGGCAAAGGCTTAGGGGGATGCAACTGAAAGAGGAACGATTTTGTATTTAAAAGATTTAAAAAAAAACAATATATATATATGATGAGGCAGTATCAAAAATTGTGAAGAGCTATAATGGAGTTTTTAATATCAGCACTTCGCTTCACTTTAATATTAACTTTTGAAAACATCTTACGATTTACAATTAAATTAGCTATAAAAAGTCTTTATCTAGAATTTATAAGCCTTTTGAGTATGCGTAATGAAAACATGACTCAACAAGCGGGTAAAACTTTTCAAGTTTTTGTTAAGTTAACCATGCTAACACTTGACTAGCTAATTGACCATTTGGTTTGAATAAAATGTTGTGTTCTTAATTGCTGATCTTATTCATCGTTTTAAATACTTGACACATTGTTTAGATCTGTAATTTACTGGAGTGTTTACCTTAAATTAAGATGAGGCAAGATTACTACTATTAAATCAAAGTTTTATTAAAAATTATACATTAAAAGGAGGTATGATTTTCTGGTGTTTAGTAATATCTACAAAAGAAACCCCCTCTTACTCACCTCTCTGGTGTACACATTGAGGTACAGGCAGTCCTCGCTGCCCTGCACCTGCTTGAGAACGATGTTCACCTGGCAGGGCTTGGGACGCACCCGAGTGCAGCGCCGGACCTCCGTCCAGGGGTCGGGCTCCACGGGCGCCTTGAAGCGCAGCTCGCCCAGCGGGGGCTTGGCAAAGGGGATGCCCTCGAAGCTGTAGTAGTTGTTGCCGTATATCGACTGCCACTTCACCCCCTTGACCTTGCCGTAGACCGTGTCGGCGATGACCTTGTCATTGCTGCGCAGGCGCTGCTGGTTAGTCTTGAACTTGACGTAGCTGCAATAAGAGAGGTGGCCAGAACAGGGTCAGAACACTTCACTTTGCTGGGAGGAGCAGCCCCTCCGAGTGTTTGGCAGTTCACTGGCGGTGCTTGTAAACAAATACTCGCCGCTTTACGGGCGGGCTTCTAGTATTTTTTGCGAATTTTGCGTAAACAAAACGAGAGTATAAATAGGCAGTAGTGAAAATAGAATGCGAGTGCGATGTGGGGAGTCTTGTGATACCCTGGAACTCCCAAGGTACTGATATTATATTAGTCTAAGAATTAAGGCATGAATAAAGATTAAGTTCGAGTTTCCTTACTAATACTTTTTTATATTAAATAGGGAATGCTTTATGTGTTCACCTATTACAAGATGTTAGTTCAATATACAGATATCAATATTAAAATAACTAGATACATATGCATCACCATAAGTTATATATTATTACTCCTATAATCTCAAGTCCCCAAGATTTTATCATGAACAACTATTTATATCATTGTACATTAATTAATTTAATTTAACAAAGAAAACTACTACGCATCTCTCTCCAGAGAACCCAGGCTGCCAGATTCAATTGCGATGTTAATGGGAGCTCCGTGGATGATCGGAAATACCATATACACCGTGGAGGCGTGGCCCATTTGGATTTCAAGTGCGTTTCCATTTGGGAACGTGCGCTCCAAACGACGCGTGAGCCGATCCACACCAGACCGCCGTATAGAAGATCCCATAAATGCCCGTGCCGAGTCCGAGCCCGTGGCAGCATAGTGAAGTGGGATGGAATAAAGAAGACGGAATGCCCGGGCACGCTCGAGTCAAATATGATGACCACAAATCATGAGAGCAAACGAGTCTAGGGGCAGTAAACAGAGGCAACGATCAATTAGCAGCTGCCCAGTGTCTACTTGTGGCGTCCAGCGGCCTTGAGGGGATTCCAGTAGAGATCTTTTCGAGGTGCAGTTGGTGTGATCTATTAGCTATTAAGTGCTAATTACAGGTTTCCACTTTCCCGAGGTCAGGCCCTAAGTTCCAGTTTTCAACCTATTCATGGTTCTACCCAGAGAACCTGTTTCGCGCTTGTCCCCGCTCGAAAGTGAATTAAATAGATCGCAAATCGTGCTCGGTAGCGGCTTGGGGAATAAAATAATAATAATCCCGCCTAGAACGAGCTGGAAACATTCGGTCAGAATGGAAATGGCCTCGGAATCAATATTAACAAATTAAGGAAATCCAAAGTCAATACTTGCCCAGTCCATTTCAAACATAATTGCCCGTGTGTGTGTTTGTATTTATATTTTTTAAAGAAAATAAACTGTGCACTGGCCATCCCAAAATATTTACAGATTAAAATACGTTTGGGCTGTGAAATGGAAATGAAAATGGAAAATTTCGCCAAATCAATCAATATCGCCATGCATCAAAGCTCTGCATGCAGGTCAATGGCATTTTGCTTGAGTGCATTCAATATTCAATATTATTTTCCCGAAAAAGAGGAATAAGCAAAATATAATATTCCATATTTTTCAATCTATCGAATTCAAGCATTCATGTGAGAGGCGATGCAGCACTCGTTTTATTTACTTTTTGTTAGATGTTTTTTCTCTAAATCAATTTAAGGTATTGACAAAATATGAGAATAATATTTACCACAGTTTCTAGTTGAGTAGACTTAACGCAGGCGAATTAAAAAATTAAACAGCAAATATACAAGTGGAAGGGTTTATTCAATTTAAATCGATTTGAATTTATAATTGCAAATTTAATAGGCATTTAAATTACAATTTAACTGCGCCCAGAAAATATAGCAAACAGTCAAAAGCTAAGTCACAATGCCAAATAATTTGCATAGATTCAACGAACTTCTTCGCTTCTTGTTTACCTTGCCTGACTTTTTCGCTTAACTTCTTTTCAGCCGCTTTTTTCCACCGGCGTCTTGCCTTTAGTCAAGTTTTTATTGTTGAAGCTAAAGTTTTGTGCTGAAGCTGCAACTCAGTGTAATTGCCTTGACATTTGCCAAACGTGATTGTCGTTAAATAACCTTTTTAATGCTGCCCAAAAGAGATACCCAATTATGTGACCAAGCTACCAGAGGAGTATGCAAATAAATCAGCTGGCTCTATTAGCCACTTAAGCCTGCACCTATGATTTATATCAAGGGCCAGTAAAAAGTTAAGTTAAGTAATCTGCGTTCTGACGCACTGGTGGCGACCGTCGTGGTAGCACACGTCTATGTTAAGCCACTTATCAACCTACGGGCTGATACCGATAATTGATAATTAACTCGAACTCGCACTCGCACTCAAACAGGAGCAACAACAAGAAGTCTCTGGTCTCTTATCAACTTGGTGGCTGGCTTTAACTTTTAGCACCTCGACAGCCCTGATTTTGACTCAATTTTGATGTGTAATGCTGAGACAGTACCAGGGGTCAGACGAAATGTCTGCTGATCGTGCGAAGATACTACAGATTTTATATTTAATTTTTTTATGGGCAGAATCGTCTAGACTTTGCCTCGGTGACGTTTGCATTCCATGGCATCGCCAGTGCCGATGATGCGGATGCAAAGCTGGCTGCCAGTTGGAAGCGAGACCTTATCGGCGCTTGTATGAGTATGAGTTTGACTATTTATGACTATTTATGAGCCCCAAGCGGTGAACCGGATTTCGACATCTGCCACAGCAGCCAGTGTGATCGGTTGATAAGGCATTGGGCTCGGCGGGCTGGACTTCGCTTATCACAGACTTGAGTCCCGTAGTGTCATGGCAAGTGGCGTGTGCTCCAGTATATAGATTCAATTGACCTTATTGATTGATGGCTTAACTAGCCAGGGAGCCGCATCAATGAGTGCATCTCGAGCAAATGCACCATGAGAAATAGCTGAGAAGCTGGTTAATATTACATATAATTAAATAACTCATATCTCTGGCTAATCAACACGGCAATTTCAAATGTAATGCTTATCGCGAAGTGATGAAAATGATATGAGTTTGTTATCAATTTTCAATATTTGTGAAATATGTGTGTAAGCCTAAAAGAATGTGTCTATAAATACTGATAATAGCTTCTTACTAGCTTTTAAAAGTGATAAAGAATAACTCAATTAAAATAAACCATAAAAATATAGTCATTCTTTGTAACGAATTATCCTTTATCACTTTTCAAAAGCCAGTAAAGTAATAATACTTCAGCTTTTTCAAAAGGATTATAATGCCAATGATAATGATAAATGAAATTTGATTTTTATCTGTTGATTGATTATACTTCCTTAAGTATCGAAGAAGACCCTCTTTTACTTACTTCAGCGCTATGCGCATCTGATCGGCCACGGCTATATCGAATGACATCTTGCTGTGGTCTCACGCCGCCGACCGCAATAAATTCCCTTCCGGATTTATTTATATGGGCGAGGCTAAAAGGTACACACAACACAGTCCGCAATCTGTTCAAAATCCCAAACACCAAACGTAAAAAATCTATACAATCGCGACTGGACAATGGGGCGAATGCGTAACGGCGGGACTCGATTCAGCCGGCAAGGCTTAATAGCTTTAATTTGAATTGTGTGTCTTCTAATGCGGAATTAGTTTATTTGCTTATTTGTGTACACTCGCGCACAGTAATGTCACATCACTTGTTGCTGCTCCGATTTCCCAGAGGCGGATTAATTGAAAAAAGTCAGTGGGCCGCGGAAGAATTTCCAGCCTGAGAATTTAAGGCTGGCGTTGCGCTTTACTCAGGGGCCGCTCGGCAACTGAGCGTTTAAAGTAAGCGCCGGCTAAGTTTAGTGCCCGCCGTTGCTCGCCGTTCGCCGTTCGCCGTTCGACTCGCACTCACACTCACACTCACACCCGCGACGATGATTTTTCCACTCGTTTGCTCATTCCGAACTGGCCACAGGGTCGTATGAGTGATATTCTAGCCGCCGTACTCCGGCTGCCGTGTGCGCCGCTTGTGTGCGCTTCGCACTCAAATGCCTTTGGGCATTGTGTCTGCTCGAGCGAATCCGCCTGCTGGCCGTGCTGGGCGCCGTTGTTTTGTTTAAGCGTTATCGTTTTTGTTGCTGCCGCATTGCTTATTGTTTATAGCGAGCGCCGGTGCCCGGCAATCAGCCTCCCGAGTTTGTTATTAATGTTACGGCTGTTTCGGGGTGGAGTTTGCTGGATGCATCTGTGTTGGGAAAGGTCAGACCCAAGTTAAAGGGGTTCGTTTAAATGTCTTAACTAAAACAGATAGAGATATTGATATAAATATATTGTAGTTATAAATCATAATACCTATTTCATTTATATAAATGGTTTCTTGGCTCTATCCTGCTTTATATTTTATTTTTTGTTTATAAAGTGTCAGCACTTAGGTGTAATTATTAGTGCTATTTCCTGATCGCTTATTAATTCACATTATTCACTTGTTTTTTTTTTTTTTTTACTATAGAAATAGTTCAGTTATTACCCGCTTGCTGTAATTTTATTAAGTGCTCTTGAATACAAGTTTGCTGCCCTTACTAGAAGGCTTGACCGTGATAAATCTATATTATGCAATTAACAAAGTAACTCGCGATACCATGCCTATGAGGGCATAATACAAAATCGATATAGGAAGAGTGCTGGCCATCAGAAAAATACTCCCAACTAATTGGGAGAACTTGCCTTGAGAGGAAATACCAGCAAAATATAGTTGTCGTAATAATGGAATATTATACCTACTGCGCCACGCGAGCTGACGTGCGCTTATAATACGTAATTTGATAAGTAACGGATGACTTATACATTTTATTCTACAATTTTATTCACAACTTAATTGGTCAATTAATGCCAGCGAGAATTGTTCCCGCTCCGAGCTGGTTAACTGGCTAATTTATTGAGATCGCCTGAGCTCGCTCAACAGATTTTAATGAATTTTCAATTAGATATGCCGCTGCCGAAGGGAAGGACACTCGGGTGACGGACATTAAAGTTAAATGAGAGACCGAATCGCCCTAGGACACTCTGTGTGCTGGGCTCACCTATCCCTTTGCTGGGGCTTGGCCATAAATTATGCAATAAGCAACTCGGCCCGAGCAAGTGACACTGCACTCGGCCCATAAATAATTGCCAGCACCGAAAGCACTTCTGATCAAGTGTCCGGACACCAATACAGGTCTCGGTTCTGTTCCGATAAGCACTACAGACATAATTATATCAGCAAGCTATTATCACTGAGGTTTTGTTGGGCTATCTATTATTTAATAATTTGTATTATTAGGTAGCTCATTTGTGGCAATTTTATAGCTAAGTTAATTTAGCACACTATATGGTTTATTACTCATAAAAACAAATATTAACTATAACATACTAACACATATAATTAAAATGATCATATTCAAAGCCGTTTCAAATCAAAATGAAAAAATTGCCAGCTTTGAGCCACGAATATATACAACCCTAAGTAGCTCCCAATGCGGCCTTGTAACTTATTACCATTTTAGGTAACATTCGAAATAAACAAGACTCGGATTCAGGGTCTAAACTGTATTAAATTTTGATGTACATAGAATAGGATCTGGGAACTGCCAGCTGAATTTACTCTGGTCGCTTTTCCGCGTTCTTCTTGGTGAACTCCTCGGCGGTCTTCATGAACTTCTTGTGCTCCTTGACGAACTCCTCGGCCAGGTCGGAGCGCAGCGGGTGCTCCGGCTCCGGGTCGTGGATGATGGCCACCAAGGCCTGTAGTACGTCCTCCGTCCGCGTGGTGGGCTTCCAGTTGTCGGAGTTGATGATCGGCAGGCACACCTCGCCCTTCTCGTCCACGTTCGGATGGTATATCTTCGTCTTGAAGAGGATCTTCGGGGGCATAAAGGGGTACTGGGGCGGGAAGGTGATCTCGATGCGGAAGGCGCCCTTGTTGTAGGGCGCCTTCTCCGGCACGAGCAGGCCCGTCCACAGCAGCAGGGTCTCGTCGCTGCTCTCGAGGTTCCGCAGCGTGCTCATCTTGGCCTCGTTTAGGTCTGAGAGCTCGCGGGTCAGGCGACGAGTGGCAGCCATTCTATCAGCGGGTCGGATCCTCTTCCTTCGTGTTCCGTGCGTGTCTAAAGAAAACTTTTTTTAATTTATTTTGTCTAAAAAGCAGGGTTGATATTGCTTTTATGGGAAACTGACAGCCTTGTTCAAAAGGGTTCGGCGAACCCTTTTAAACTAAACTATTTTTTTTAGCTCACATTGAGTGACTTATACAGCCCAGCAAATACTTGATTATACCTGAATGAATGAGTAAGGCAAATCCTAATATAGAGCAAATATGTAGCATTCTTTCTGGCGGCGCAGAAATGATTTCTTTGTACTATAAATACTGCTGGGAATTATCTTCAAAGCAAGTATATATATATTATTTAATAATCAGTACTCTCTCCATACTTCGAAGATTTTAAAAACTATTTTAAATGTGAGGTTTTTTAAATTTTCTGTCAGCTGCGGTATTCTAATAATATATATATTATAATCAATAATTTTCCACATTTTCTAACATCTATGTTACGATAAAGTTATAGTAAAATGCATAGTCCCACAGTCTTTTCTAACTGGTTAACTTTTTATTATCGAAACATATTAAGAGTGGACATTTCATTAGATCATATATTATATATTTTCAATTATTTAATTGCTTTAATTGACTCTATAAGTATTTATTTTATATTATTATAAATTCAATTTGAAGCTTATTTGTATAAGCCTTTTGGCAGATATTCTTTTAGAAATTAAATCCATTAAATCTTATGAAAAATCCCTTACCATTTTGAGTTAAGCATACTATGCAATATATATTTAATAAAGCATTTTGTCCTATATACAATTTCTAGTTAATTATTTATATGGTTCAGCAGAACTCCCTAAAAGAGTAGATCCTTGTTGTCGTCGTAGAGGCTCTCCCAGGCCTTGACCTTAGGCCACTCGGGCAGATCTATGAACTTCAGATCATCGCTGATGTTCAGGCACTTGAACACCTCGTCGGACTTCCGAACTGGATCCAGGGTCAGAGTGTCCATGCCGTTGATCTTCTCGCTGTAGGGATTTCCGGTGGCTGCAAACTGAGTCCAGATTCCGACAGTTCGCTCGATGTTCCGGTACTCGCGGCTCTCCTTGGGCAGTCGCCGGGCCAGCAGGCTGGAGAATTGGTAGGTGAGGTCGTCGGCATGGCTCACTCCCTTGACTCCGCGGCCGAATCGCATGAGGCGGTAGGGGTAGATGAGCTCCTCGGAGTCGAAGTCGTACCTGTAGAGGTACACTGGAGCCCCGGCTGCGTGGGCATGCCGAGAGCGGATCACTCTCAGAGCCGGGAACACAAAGTAGTGAATCGAACAGAGCTGGAAATAATAGACGACTTTTAGTACCATTCAGCTATAGTTGAGGAAAACCCTTACATCCATGTAATTATCGGGGGTGGCTTCTGTTCCAGTGCGAATGGCATCGCGAATCCTGGCACTCCACGAGTCCAGCTTGTCCTTGCTGGGATCCGTGGCGAGCAATTCTCTTGGAATGAAGGGGGTTCCAGCATCCACCTGCTGAGCCACCTGAGGCATCAGCTTGATTTCTGAAGATAAGTAATAGTAATTTAATAGTATATTCTATTAATATATTAGTAACATTACCTGGCATCCATAGCAGGCCCTCGTAGGAGGTATTTCCTATCATCATGGGGATGGAGTTGCTCCAGGCGGTCTTCATCATCTCCTTTGGCGCCTTGGGCACTACGCACTCGGGCGTGGAGAACGGCTCCAGCGATGGACCAAAGGCAAACATGACCTTGTTCAAGCGTTCTTCCATCGTCAAAACATTCTCCTCGACCCGGATAAGGTCCTTAGCCTTCACATTCTGGAGGAACTCCAGCACATCCTTGTCGTTATCCTCTCCCTTGTAGCCAGCCAGCTTGGCAATCTTATAGGGCTGGTGGGTGATGTCTCCGTTGTAGGCCCAGGGAGCTATGGCACTGCCCGACTGCAGGATACCGCGATGGAAGAGTCCTTGGGTCTGCTCGGTTATCATCATGTAGTGAGTGGACGCTCCCCCTGCACTTTCTCCAAAGACAGTGATGCAGTTGACATCACCGCCGAAACTTCCGATATTATTCTTGATCCACTTAAGGGCCAGCACCTGATCCTTAAGGCCAGCATTGCCAGGTACGTTCAGCTCCGGCGACTTCAGACTCATGAAACCTAAGGGTTGCCATTAATAATAACATTTAAAAAGGAAAATTAACTAAAACATACCCAAGGCACCAAGACGATATTGTATGGTGACGAGCACCACGTCTTCCTTCATGAAATAGTCCGGTCCATACCACTCCCGATTGGCCTCACCGATGATAAAGCCGCCTCCATGAATCCAGACCAGTACGGGTCGGGGCTTGTCAGGAGTAACCTTGAATAAACAAATGTTAAAGGGAAACATAAGTAAAGCTATACAAAAATAATAATTAAAACGTTAGTATTACAGATAATTGTACAATTTGCATACATACATATTTATTAATTAAACAGTTCTAAAATTTTTCAAGTAGAATTCCTTCTTTAAATAAACATATTTTTTACACATGCCTAAAGATAAGTCATTTATTATTATTTACTTTTTTTATAAACAAGTAGCCTTAGTACAAATAACACTTTTCTCTAGCTCCACACTATCTTATCTTATTGTACACGCGTTGTTAGAGAATATCATTTGGTTTTATGGCTAATGCTTGCATATGGCTTATATATCTTGGACTATACGGACTCTTGAATTCTGAGGGCATCACTGAAAAAATACCTCCTAAAATAAGTAATAGTAATTGATCTTTGGGACAGAAGCTCAAAGTGATGTCATAAAGTAGGCATTCATATTTATATTTTGTATTAATAAGTGGGATGAAGTCATCAGTTTAGCTACATTTATATATTCGTGTGTGGTAAAACCCTAAGTTTTCTTTTAGATTTGGCTGGAGTACCTGTCAAACTATTTACAGATAATCGATGTAGAAAATGCATTAATTTTAGCTAGATTTATTTGATAATACTCACTAAATAATACTCACATTGTTGGTATATACATTCAGGTAGAGGCAGTCCTCGGAGCCCTCGACCTTATCGAGGACGAATTGCACCTGGACAGCCTTGTCCTTGGCCTGGCTGCAGTCGCGGACTCCCTCCCAGGGTGTCGGCCGCTGCGGGGCCTTAAACCTCAGCTCACCGACCGGCGGCTGGGCGTAGGGGATACCCTCGAAGCTAAAGTAGGGCACATCGTAGAGGGAGAGTCGCTTGACACCCTGCACCTTGCCGTACTCGGTCTCGGCCACCACGGTCTCGTTGGTCGACTGGCGGTACTGCTGGACCTTATGCTCGATGGTTCTGCAATGGGCCGAGGGCGACGGGAAGCGTAATTAGCATAACAATATTGGACCCGAATCGCACCCGGATAATTTGATATTTTTGTCACAAAGTCAATTATTTTAATTCAGTCTCAAAGCCACATGCCAGTGGGCAGACTGCATGCATTGCATTAAATTTAAATTGTTTTGCTGCTGTTCATCACATCGAATCCACCAGACAGCCCATCCCATATCCACCCGTCACAATCCAATTCTCAGATCTATGTGTGAACTGAGAACATTACTGTGAGATGTGAATTTAGTAGTGTAGTGGGTTTAAATTTAATTTATTATATTTTTAGGTTACTGGGAAATATTTTAAAATATTTTTCAAACTGTTAATGGCCTATTTCGTAGAAATAATAATATTTTTCCCTTTCAATGCTATTCATAATTTTCCTTATAGATTTGGTTTAAAGCTCCTTATTTTATAATAAATTCCATAGTAGAATTATATTTTAAAAATACTTTCCAGTGTATCTATAGCTACTGTTGCTGACTGAGGCTGGACACGGGCTTAGATGGTTGAGTCGCCTGTGTGTGGTCCACCTGCTAACCAGGCACGTCTGTCAGTGATAAATTAACCCAGTCCGCTCCTGGCTGGTGGCCAGTGAAGCAGCAATCCGGAGTGCTCGAAATTTAAGGCACCGACAGCCCTTAAATCATTTCCAGTTCGGACCACCCTTTGGCCGGCCGTTAATGAACACCAAAGTATGCTCATAATGCCCATGGTGCTGTGAATATATCATGGGCCTAGGCCATTGTGCTGTCTTATCATCAGCTGCCTTGTCTGTTATCGCTCGAGAGTAAGACATATTATTTTATTTCAATTTAAAAATAATGTGCCAATTATCAGAGGGTCACGAATATCACCTATTTTCCGGTCTAGCAGCGTTAAAAAAAAAGATTAATTGGTAATTATTAGCTGGGCAAAAATTGCGTTATGTGTTTATTAATGACGAAGGTAAAGCAAAATATTGCTGATAATTATTCACAGCTTTAATTGGATTATATTAAGGCAGCAGAAACAAAATCGCACCTATTTAGCTGTCAGCGTGATAAAATTTTAATTTGCAGTGGAAGACAGGGGAAACGTGATGAAACTGAAACTTTTCAGCAATCAACTCTTCATTATCAAGGTTATGGCGTGTGATAAGACCAGACTTCAGTCCGAGTGACTTGAGAAATTAACTAATTATAGTCGGACCCAGCAGGAATCAGTGTTTTTATTGCTCAGGTTATCGCTTAGTGATTTCAAACCTTTACAAAGTCTACACTCGCTTGTTTACACTGGGGAACACATATTCAGTTACCAAACTGTTTACGTTGCAAAACAAAGTAGCCAGCAGGCCATTCGAACCCATTTGCTTAAACAAACTGAATTTGCGCGTCGATTAAGGGGATATTGCCATGAAATTGCGGCTGTATGGAGTAATAAATATAAAATATTAACGCACGTTACACTGATTAAGCAATAAATACAATTTTATGAATATATCGAATGCCGATTAATGGCTACAAGTGACACTTTTATTGCCAATGTAAAAACTTTTTCGATTTAAGCCACAAGATGGCAAAAACTTGATGGCAAATATCTGGGTGATGAATAAAATCTATGAAGTATTTGTGGTGCCTGTTTTATGTTATAATTAATTATGTATAATATATAAAGTAATACAGGTAGTAAAGTAAGACTATTACTATATTTTTTTAGTTTTCAGAGGGTGTTTTTGAAAACCCTAGACTTTAGAAAAGTATTATTTTTAAGTGCCAGCTGAATTGGCTTGATCTTGATTCGACAGTTTCGTAATCTTGATTAATTAAATTAAATTTTATCAGCACTCAACGATGTTCCCCGATGACCTACCCACCTATATTCGCGCGAGTTGCGTAATTCCTCAAAATCTAATCTGTCTCCAGCTAGACTGACTCAATTGGAACACAAAAATTAATAATTCCAGCCATCCACAAAATTAGTCATGCCGAACAGTGAATAACAAAAAAAAATCCAATAACAAAAAAATATATGAAAACCAAAAAAAAGGCAGCAAACAAAGAACCTGAAACTCAAACCGCTACAATCGACAGAGCAGACCACAACAATAGCACCCACAAAGGGAAGACTTCCATCGAAAGTAATATATAGAAAGGCACACTCTCCGACATTAATTTCAGCGATAATTGAATAAATAATTCCCGGCATTAAGGTCGGCGGCGAAACTTACTTGAGGCGCCAGCGCAGGCGCTCCACGAAGCCGAGGTTCTTGTTCATATCGGATAGACCAGTTCTCGATCGATTTACTATATACAGATGGGCCCACGAGCTGCGTACTGTAGCGGGCCAGCGCCGAACTGAAACTGAAATTAAAAACCGACTTTTCACAGCGGATTCCAGCGGATTCCAGCGGCAGCGCCAAATAGGCGAAAGCAAGTGAACAATATTATAGAAAAAAACATAATACATTAGCACGAATATCAGAATACAAATTAAACCGAAAAAGAACGAAGAGAGCCGGAGAGAGGAGAGAGAGGAGAGAAAAAAGCAAAGCAAAACGAAAAATTGTATTTCAAGTGCGGAGCGGAGATAAACAGCAGCAACCACAGTTACTGATATATAGCTGCAAGCGATCATCGAGCGTGGGCTGTCACTCAGCGAGGGGCCGGAGGGGCAGAGGGGCTAGAGGGGGCCGCAAACACCTCCCGACGCGCCTCAGGCGAATGCATAATTAATCAACACTGCGAGAAAACTAAATATACTCAAATATATATATACGCAGTGTAAACAGTAAGTACTTGGTGCCCTTAAACTTATCCAAACAACTTTTAGCTGCGCCTTTAACTAAGCTATATGCATATATATATATGATTAATTAATATGTACATATAAATCACTGAACTTGTATTGTAGTGTAGAAGTAAAACCAGTTAAAATATATAGAATATGCTCCTATATATAATATAATATAAAATCTATAATTATTGAACGTATTTGGTTAGATTTTTTGTGCCCACTTCTCAAGGTATCTTCTGTGTCTTCAACTTAACCAAGCATCTGCAACTATTAGCTCGGCTATCTGCCAGCTTCTTGGCAGTAAGTCAAGGGGAAACGGGGAGGGGCGCCCACTGGGTCAACAACTTTTGGATCGCGCCGGCAAAACAGCGGTAAACAAACAAATTTATGTGTTTTGTTTTTGTTTACGCGGCCAAAAAGCTTTAAACTTGCGAGGGGCGTTGGCGCAAAGCTTTTGATCAAGAAAAACGAGAAAGCTTTACAGTGGGAGGCAGCTATTGTTTTTTCAATAAAAATAAAAATAAAAATATATAGAATAATATTAGAATAAAAAGTTAAGTTCAAAAATAATAATAGTAAATGCTTTCAAGAAATGAAATGGATTAAAAACCTTTTAGATTAAATACCTTTAATAAAATGCACTTAATACAAAAACCAAGTCCTATAAAAATATTGCCTATTCGATTTGGAAAACCAAATCTAAGCCACAACATTTTTAGGGTTATAAAGCCGATTCCACACCTCGAGACCATCCTTTTCCATTTGCGTCAAACACTCAACGTCCTGGCCAATGTTCAGTACCTTGAAGGGATACTTGGCGGTGACGGGTATCCACTGATCCGGTCCAGTCTCCGGACAGTTTGGATCGCCGGTCCTGGCGAAGGTCGTCAGTATGCTGACCATCCGCTGGATGGTAAGATACTCCGCGGAATCGGGCGGCAGCTTCTTCTGGTCCTTCTTGCGGAATATGTAGCCCAGGTCGTCGGCATGGCACACGCCCCGCTTGATGTCGTCCCCGCACAGGTGGTTCCTCATCATGTTCCACTTGGGCGAGTCGAAGTCGAAGCGGTACAGGTAGGTGGGCGCCTGGGCCTGGGACAGTCGGGAGAGGACCACGCGGTGCAGGCCGTGCCAAAACAGCTTGTAGCTGAAGAGCTAAGAAGTCAGAAGATATGAGTTCCCAGAAGTTGGGGAGAATTCAAAGGAAATTACTCACATCCAGGATCTGGGTAACATTGTTCTTGGTAATTCCCCGCGGTCCATAGTGGTGCTTCACCAGCTCGTCGGCGGCTGCTTGGCGCTCCTCAAGGCTCATCGAGTGGTACAGCTCATGGGGCAGCACCATGGCGGGCTCGTGCTTCAGGAGGTCCAGCATGTAGCCATTGTCCAGCTGGCAGTAGGGATAAAACACCAGTCCCTCGAAGGAGGTGCCGCCCAGCATCAGCGGTATCTGGCCGGACCACGCCTCCTTCATTAGCTGTGGGTAAGGGGCTTGGATCAGCCCGCCCTCGGTGTTGGCCACGCCCGGCACGAACGGTTGGAGGAACCCGAAGCAACGGTCTCGAGCGGTGAAGAACTCGTGCCCCAGCAGCTTCTCAGCCGCCACGCTGCGCAGGAACTCCAGCTCGGACGCCTCCTCCGCCGGTCCCTGATACCCCGCCGCAACGGCCAGGCGGCGGAACAAGCCCTGCCTGTCCGGATTATCCGCCCAGGGACTCAGCATGGAGCCGGACATCATGATGGCCTTGTGGAACAGACACTTGGCCTGCGGCAGGCACATCATGAAGTGTACCGACGCAGCTCCGGCACTCTCTCCGAAGAGAGTAATATTCTGCGGGTCGCCGTTGAAGCTCCGGATGTGCTCGCTAACCCACCGGAGGGCCATCAACTGATCGTGGAGACCCGCGTTGCCAGGTATATTCGACTCCCGACTGGGCAGACTGAGGAATCCCAGCGAGCACAGGCGATAGTTGAAGAGCACGTAGACCACATCCTTGCTCATCAGGTAGTCCGGGCCGTACTTGGATCTCAGGGCCCCGCCTGTGCGGAAGCCTCCTCCATAGATGTAGACCATGACGGGCAGCGGAGGCTTCGTCTCATCGAACTGGAGGAGTCAGTGTTGGGGATATACAGATTGGCGTTTAGTGACTCACATGCTTGGTGTACACGTTCAGGTACAGGCAATCCTCGCTGCCAATGACCTTGCCCGTCTGCCGTTCCACCTGCAACGGCACGGGCTTCTCCTGCCGGGCGTCCAGCTCCTGGGTCCCCCACGGATCCGCCGGACAAGAGGCCACGAACCGGAGTTCTCCCAGCGGCGGCTTGGCGAAGGGGATCCCCTCGAAGCTGTAGAACGCGTCGCCATAGAGGCCGCTCTGCCGGCGACCCCTCACCTTTCCCAAGGAGAGCTCGACGACTTTGGAGTCCTGGGAATCCGCGACATCTTCACCAGGGCAGGTGGGGCCATCGCCGTGGCCGTGATGAGGGCTGGGACAGAGCAGACATTTGCTCTGACTCAGACAACGACTACTGGCCCGGCAGAGTTTCCACATGTCATTATTGTTTCCGGGACTTGACCGGAGACGGACAGGGGACTTGATCCGGCCCACAAGGAGTCCCCAAATTTTGAAATGAGAACTGAAACACATCTGATTGCCAACTCTATGAAACAAACAATATTTAATGGCTCAACGCGAAATTTTGAACTTAAACTTCAAAGGGAATCTGAATGCAATTCAGTGTGCCTCGATGGGCAAGTCCTGGTGCTCGCAGTCACAACATCGGCAGCTATTGCGGTGCTCCTGCTCCAGGAGATCGAGTAGCTGCTCATTCTCGCACACCTTATAGAGCATGTTGACCTCCCCGCCGGATGCCTGACCTTCATACGGCACCTCCTCAGCGGGATTATCGTCGTCTTGGGGGTTTTGAGTGTTTTCAGTATAAGTTCCGGGTGTCTCTGTGTCCAGTTTCTTGGATTTACGGAATTTCTGCAGCTGAATGTCGATGAGGGGCTGGTTCCACTCGTAAAGTTTTGGTAGTGTAAATAGCAATACGTGTCCTGTAAGGGATACGATTATTACAAAAACATTATATTATAAAGAGGAATATCTGATTAATATTTACTATGAAATATGAACTAGGTTGAACAAAATTATAGATAAAAAACTCTTAGCTTAGTATCCTACCGTTAACTTAAGTTTAGAGATATTATCCCCAAGAAAACCTTAACAAAAATCAGTTAACTTACCAAATAAAAGCAAAGTTATTCCGTTGAAACAATCGCCCAGCAAATTAAGGCCCACAAGCATGGCCAGGAACTTTAGGGAGTCCTCCCAGCTCTCCACCAAAAACAAGCCAATCAAATTGTTTAAGCCCTCGTTTAGATAATCCACAGCGATCGCGGCCAGTTGCATTGCCTCCTTCCTGGGAATATCAATCCTGACGTGCGGATAGAGACGGGATATCTCATCCTGGACTCCACCCTTCTTCCACTTCATAATCTGGACGAAGCAGCGATAGGCAATGGCTGCCAGGAGTACAGTGATACCTGCCATGCTGACCACACTGATCATTGAGTGCGCCATAATGTCCAGCAGCAGGACCAGGCCGCTCGTGAATACAATCAGCGTCAGGCGGCAGTTGCGCCACAGCAGGAGGTCCTTGATTCCCAAGGACAACTGGCTCGAAGCCTCAGCCGACTTCGGCAACTTGAAATCCGTATTTTTCAGCTTCATATTTTCGTTTACGGATTCCGGTGATGGGCTGAGAGTAAATTGGGCTTTGAGTTTTCGGAAGTGAGTGATTTTTCAAAGGCCAGCCAAGATAGGCAGATTTTAAGTTATAAATATGTATAATATTTATATATATATAACTTAAAGAAATTATGGGTTTTATGAGGAGCTTCTTATATAAGCAGTAAGTTATCTTTCTGGAAAAATATATTTAGAAGAGAAAATCTTTGTCTAGATTGAAGATATTAACAATACTATTCACTTTTAAAAAAATCACTTTTTTTAAAATCAGAGATAAAAATAACCATAACTAAGCCAAAACAGCCTTAATTTCAATTCGGAAAGCTTTTCTGTGGTAGTTTTTAGTTGGTTAATTAATCTGCATATTGTGTTTAGAAATTAAAAGAAATAAATTTTTAGTCAATTTTTGACAATTTTAATGATGTAACCCCTTATCATTTTTTGAAAAATTGGCCAAAATTTTATTTCTCATTTTTCTAGGTATTTTATTGTTTAATAATTGGAATTTTAACGGCGAATCGGAAAATATACGGCATTTGGCTGTCATTCCATTTTTGGCGAAACTATGCAATTAAGAAGATATGTATTTTTGGCTCTTTAAGTGGGGTTTTTATGTAATAATTTTTAGGACAACTCAAAGTTAAAAATATTCATAACTCAGTCAAAACAACCTTAAATTCATTTCGGAAAGCAGTTCTGTGCTAGTTTTTATATAAATACTAAATCTGCATATTTAGTTTCAAATTCATTTTTGTGAACTTTTTCACAATTTTAATTATGGCTACATTTGGCCTCGGAGCATAATTTGGCCAAAAATGGAATGACAGCCAAATGCCGTTTATTGGGCTTCAGATAATAGGCGAACAGAGGATACTAGGCAGCAGCCGCCAGTTTTTTAAATCTTAAGACGCAGCATTATTGTGTAGACTAAAAGTATGCTACAAAATATTACAAATCCGCTGAATAGGGTTTCCGGTAAGTGATGCTTCCGGTTGGCCGAAGAGTACAGCGGCCAAGTTGGGGTTATTTTTAATTTTGATAAATTAAAAATTTTATTTAATTTTTCTAAAATTTTGACAAATTGGCCAAAATTTTATTTTCCATTTTTTTATTGTTTATTTATTATTTTTATTGTTGGCCATAATATGCTCTCCAGAAGACATCCAATATTCGCATTTTTGAGTCGACAATTTAATACCCAAATTTTTTGGACAAGTGAGAGTTAAAATAATCATAACTAAGCCAAAACAGCCTTAATTTCAATTCGGAAAGCTTTTTTGTGGTAGTTTTTAGTTGGTTAATAAGCCATGAAGGACACTGGCTCTATGTATTTTATTATTGGCGTTACTTACCTATCCTCAGATCGTTGGAAAAATGTGAGTAATGTCCATAATATTACACAGGATTCCAAAAACATTTTAATGCTTTGACAATTGCTGCTAAGGTCCGGAAAACAAACTTCAAGAAAAAACATTTTAAAAGCCCACTTTGTTTTGAATTTGATTAAATAAGTACGCTGCGTGTTTTTACAAAAGTTATTCACCATGATTAGCATTGAAAAACTGGTAGAGTTTCCTTTAATCAGTATGTATTAAAAACTATTTCTTTAATACATTTTTGATTTATTTTAATAAAGAATATTCTAGTATTTCTTGATTGCATTGTTTATTGTGAAAAATAGTGAAAAAGCCTCATCCAAGATTTAGGTAAAAGTTATTATTAAGATGTTGTATTATATAAGAAAGAGCATGCTAAAAGATGTTTAATATTTTTTGTTTATATCAACATTTCCGGCTTGTAGATGTCATCCCACACCTGCAGCTTCTCGTACTCGGGCAGATCAATGACTTTCACCTCGTGGCTGATGTTGAGCACAGCCTGTGGGTTCTCCTTAGTTGATGGCTTCCAATCAACTTGGGCGATTTCCGGGCAGTTGGGATTGGAGGTAGCTGCGAAGGCGGTCCAGATGCCGATCATCCGTTCAATGGTGCGATACTCCGCCGAGGTCTTCTCCAGTTTCCAAGATCCAGCGTTTCTGTACAAGTAACTGAGCTCGTCGGCATGGGCCACTCCAGTCTTGATGTTATCTCCGCAGAATTTCGCCCGATAGAAGTTAAAAGTGGGGGAGTCAAAGTCGAATCTATAGAAGAATGTGGGTGCTGTGGCATAGGCAAGTCGGGCGTTCAAGGTGCGATGGAAGCCATGCCAGAAGACCTTGTAGGAATAGAACTAAAGAAATCTGAATGAGGTATAGTTACATAGTTAGTATATATTTTGTACTCACATCTAGAATATTCATGAAGAGCTTTCCACTGGGTGTCTCGTCTCCGAAATAGGCTTTAATCAAGCGGTTGCCGGTCTCCGTATTCTTCTCATCGCTGCAGACCATCCGTACCTCATGTGGCACCATCTTCTGGGGATCCTGGCTGAGGTTATCCAATGCCTTGAGATTGGCAGACACCGCGCCATACATGAAGAGACCCTCGAAGGAGGTGCCGCCAAGCATGGCGGGCAGCTTGTTGGTCCACGCATCGCGGGCCATTTCCACCGGGTGCTTGGGAACCACACAGTCCTCGCCCACATACGACTCCACGGTGGGTCCGAAGGGGAACAACATGCCGTTCCTGCGATGCTCGGGAGTTACCAGATTGTGAGTCACCAAATCTCTGGCTGGAACGCCGCGCAGATGCTCCAGCACCTTGGCATCGTTGTCTTCGCCAGAGTAGCCCAGGCTCTGGGCCAGGAGGAAGGCAAAGTCCCCAGGGGGGTTGTTGGACCAGTAGTTGTGCACAGTTCCCGACATGGGGATGGCCTTGTGGAAGAGGCCGCGGGTCTGCTCCGTGCACATCATAAAGTGGGTGGAGCATCCACCGGCACTCTCGCCGAAGACCGTGATATTGTCATCATCGCCATTGAAGTGGGAGATGTACTGCTTGACCCACTTGAGAGCCAGCACCTGATCCTTGAGGCCGGCATTTCCGGGCACCTTCACACTGGGATCCTTCAGGGAGAGAAAGCCTGTAAGGAACATCCGTTTTTAATATCAGCTTTCATTAGACCTTTTAATTTTTTTCTACATTATAATTAAGTAGTTTATGCATGCTTTAATAGTAGTATTTGAACACGTGTTTAGATTAATTTTGTTATTTTGAACTCTCTGATAAGAGTAGATAAGGTAATATTATGATTGCAGATAAGATATCAAATACACACTTCTGGTGGCTCACCCAAACAATCCACGCGGTAGTTCAGCGTTACCAGGATCACATCCTTGGCCATAAAGTAGTCCGGGCCATAGATTTCGCGTGTGGCCTCGCCCACCGAGAAGGCCCCGCCGTAAATATAGACCATGACCGGCAAGGGCTTGTCACTCTTCAACTGCAACAAACCATCCATCAAATAAGTGATATATATATATATATATATAATAGTCGATGAGATAAACGAAGTATGGACTTTTTGTTCCACTCTTGGGTACAAACTTTAAATTCAAATGTAATTAAATAATAATCAAAAATACTCAGATTTAAAATTGAAAAATTGCTCTATTAGAAATCACCCATAATATTCACCTGTTTGGCATACACATTCAAATACAGACAGTCCTCTCCTCCTTCGAGCACCCTCGTCAACATATTCCTCTGCGTGGGCTTCTCCGCGTAGTGGCTGCAGTCCAGGACCCCGCTCCAGGGCTCTGCAGGCACTGGGGCCTTGAATCGGAGTTCCCCCAGCGGCGGCTTGGCAAAGGGAATCTTCTCGAAGCTGAAGTAGGCGTCATCGTAGAGGCTCTGGCGCTTAACGCCTCTAACTTGACCCAGGGGCAGCGCAACTTCACAACTTTCTAGACTGCATAGAAAGTCATATAAACTGAGAGCCCCTTCTGTACCATTCCACTGAAGCTCACCTCTCCGACATCGTTTGGCAGGGGACCGTTCGCAGCGCTTGTCGTCTGTCAACTAAAACTAAATGAACAATTTTTTACGGTAAAACAAAAAGCGCAAACAACGGTGATCGAGCTTTTTTGATAATGTGGCGTAAAGCCTCATCATCCTCACGTTTGCACGAGTCTTATCAATAAAAACAAAAAGTATTACTTTTAGCTCAAGCAACAACAAAGTTCAATTATGAACAGAGCGGGGCTAAAGGTTTTTATTATATTTATATATTCATATATTTTATTTATATTTAAATAATAATTATTGCTGCATTACACTAAAAAGCAAATCGTTTTAAATAAAACAAACAGGTATGAAGGAGGATAAGAATGGTATTGTAGTTTTTGGTCCTAAAATAATGTTGGGACTATCTCAATTATAAAGCAGTTGGACCTTGTCCATGCCTTAAGTATCTTTATTAAATCTGTATGCTTATCGTGCTTCGCTTATCGTCGGTCCAAAAACTAAGCTGTGAACCGTTAACTTTTATGGTAAGCCATATCCACCTAAATATAGATTATATTTGGCACCCCGAATGCTCAAGCTCTAAAACAGATCCACCCCAGCCTGTTCGAACAGGCGATCGAAGAAATTCAGTTTCCCCCTCTCGGGCTGCTGAATAAACTTCAGTTCCTCGTTAATGTTGAGAACCATCCGGGTTCCAGATGAGGTCACGGGTTTCCAGTCCACCAAGGCAGTGGTCAGGGGAGCATTCGGGTCCGAGGTGGCAGCGAAATGAGTCCACAGGGCCACCATACGGCAGATGGCCGTAAACTCCGGTCGAGATTTGTCCAACTCAAAGGTGTCCGGGAGCCTGTAGATGTATCCCAGCTCATCCACGTGGCACGCACCTCGAAAGCCAGGAAAGAAGCGATTTCGGTAAAAGTTAAAGTCCGGAGAATCGAAATCGAAGCGGTAGAGGTAGGTCGGTGCCTGGCTGTAGGCCAATCTGGCTCGGACTACTCGGTCCTGCGAATGCACCATGCTGGCGGTGAAGAGATCCGTTAACGCCATCAGATGCCCTAGGTTCAGATCCTGGCCATGCGCCTGGCAGAAGTATTCAGAGAGCTGTACCCCCATCGCACGCTGCTGGGCGGGATTGCTGCCATCCTTTAAGGTATCGGGTAAAGTACGCTCCGGATACGTCTGAAACTGCTGCAAAACTCTGGAATCAGTGTGAAAACCAAACATGGAAATCATTCCATCGTCGCTGTTGGCGCCCAACATAAGGGGAATCCGATTGCTCCAGGAACTTCGCTGCAGAATAATAGGTTCCGCCAGGAGCACAGCCGCAGATGTGGTGTAGCTTTCCACACAGGGCCTAAAGGCCATCAACAGCCCCCAACCCTTCTCCTTAGCAGTGAGAAGGTCCGCAGAGACGAGCAGTTGAGGATCTGCCTTCAAGAGGAACTCCAAGACCTGGCGGTCGATGTTCTCGCCCTCGTAGCCCAAGTGCTTGGCCAGGCGAAACTCCATGTCAGGTAGGTGGTTTACCTCCATGGAATAGGCCGCCATGAGAATGGCGTTGTGGAAAAGTCCCTCAGTTTGGGGACTGGCTAATAGAAGATGAACCGACATGCTGCCGGCGCTGTGGCCGAAGAGGGTAATCCTATCCGGGTCGCCATTGAAGTTGAGAGCGTTTGCTTTGATACAACGGAGAGCTAGGACTATATCCTTGAGGCCAGCATTCCCAGGAATCGCCAGCGAGGGATCCTTGAAGGTGAGAAAACCTACAATTCACAGTTTAGAATGGCTAAATAATTAAGTAAGGTGTCAAACGAAGACGAGGCCAGATAACTCACCCAATGGTCCCAAACGATACCCGATACTGACGTGGACGACATTCTCTCTCATCAGATAATCCGGACTCCAGGCTCGTCTAGTGCAATCGCCGCTCTTAAAAATACCTCCATGGATATAGACCATCACTGGCAAGGGTTTCTCGCTTTTCAACTGCCAAAAACCAACATTATCATAACCTATTATATTTTCATAGAGAACTCACAGTTTTCACAGAGATATTCAGGTACAGGCAGTCCTCGGAACCCTCCACCAACTTGGTGAGGGAGCTCACTTGCAGGCACTTGTCCAGCGGCTTGGAGCAGTCTCGAATCCCATCCCAGGGCTCCAGATCGTGGGGCTCCTTGAAGCGCAATGCTCCAAGCGGAGGAGCAGCATATGGAATGCCATCAAATGCGTAGAACTGGACGTCGTACAGACCCCTTAACAAAGTTCCTCGTACTTTTCCGTGAGTCGTCTGAACGACAGGAGTCGTCTCTGTGCTGTTTGTAGTAAGCAATTTAAGTGGACGTTGCCATTGATAAGAATTTAATTTTCTTACTAGTCCGCCATCGCATCCGCTCCCCAGTGCCATACAACGTTGACTGTGATGGACTGAAATTGACTTTTGAAAGAAATTTTCAAACTGCAGAGAGTGCGGAGAGATGATTGCTGCTTATCAATCTGAGAATTCACTTATCTTTTTCGGAACCAAAGCTATTAAAGTCTTAATTATCACAAGGTTTACCTCGATTAGACGGGGCTTGTGCACAATTAAGACCTAAACAAAATAGTTTCATTATGAAGTTTTAATTAGTGTTTGTCTTCATCTTATATCGAAAATGATCAAAGAAGATAACATTAGTTTTTGATTTTTTTAAACAATTAATAAACCTTTAAAATATGAAAATTCTTCGCGCTTAAGGGGTCTGAAAAGTCTTTTTATGTGTACTAATTCAGGGGCACTCCAGCCTGCTCATATAAGCGATCGTAGAACTTCAGTTTCGGCATCTCTGGTTGGGGAATAAACTCCAATTTCTCACTGATGTTAAGGGCCATTCGAGTTCCAAATCGAGTGAGAGGTTTCCATTCTACTAGGGGCTTGGTGAGTGGAGAATTTGGGTCCGAAGTGGCTGCGAAATGGACTAGCATGGCAACCATGCGACGAATGGTACTGAACTCCGGTCGGGATTCGTCCAACTTAAAGCTGGCCGGGATCACAAAGATATATCCCAACTCATCCACATGAGTGACTCCCCGAAGCTCCTTTCCGAGAAATCGTATACGATAGAAATTAAAGTCCGGCGAATCGAAGTCGAAGCGGTACAAGTAGGTGGATGACTGGCCGTAGGTCAACCTGGCCTGGATCATTCGGTGCTGCGAGTGCACCATGTTGTGTGTAAATAGTTCCGTCATCGATTCCGAGACACTTTCCGGCAGCTGAAGACCATGTGCCTGGCAGAAGTGATGGAGCAGAGACCGGCCCAGCTGACGACGCTCACCGGGATCGCAGCGGAGATTCAACGTAGTTGGCAATACGAGTTCCGGACTATGTTGAAGCCTTGACAGCCATTTCGGATCCTTTTTCAAAAATTCCGTGGGTAATAAGCCCTCGCCGCTAGTGGAGCCCAAGATAATAGGAATCCGATTGCTCCAAGACTTTTGCTGCAGTTCAATTGGTTCTGCTAGCAGGACAGCCTTAGGAGTCACATAGCTCTCCACGCTCGGCACAAAAGTAAATGTCAGTCCGCGGTTCTTCTCCGCATCAGTGAACAAGTTCGCAGAGACGAGCAGATGTGGATCTGCCTTCAAGAGGAACTCCAAGACCTGGCTGTCGATGTTCCCGCCCTCGTAGCCCAAGTGCTTGGCCAGGCGATACTCCAGGTCAGGAATACGGTATACCTCCATGGAATAGCCCGCCATGAGAATGGCCTTGTGGAAAAGTCCCTCAGTTTGGGGACTGGCTAATAGAAGCTGAACCGACATGCTGCCGGAGCTGTGGCCGAAGAGAGTAATCCTATCCGGGTCACCATTAAAGTTGAGAGCGTTTGCTTTGATCCAACGGAGAGCTAGGACTACATCCTTGAGGCCAGCATTCCCAGGAATCTCCAGCGTGGGATCCTTAAAACTAAGAAAGCCTGGAATTTAAAATAGTTCCCATAAGAATGGATAGTATGCCCTTGCCTTCTCGGTCTCTTAATAACTCACCCAAAGGACCAAGTCTGTAGCCGATGCTAATGTAGATTACATCCTCTCTCATAAAGTAGTCCGGACTCCAGGCTCGTCTGGTGGAATCGCCGCCCCTGAAACCACCCCCATGGATATAGACCATCACTGGCAAGGGTTTCTCGCTTTTCAACTACCAAAAACCAACATTATCATAACCTATTATATTTTCATAGAGAACTCACAGTTTTCACAGAGATATTCAGGTACAGGCAGTCCTCGGAACCCTCCACCAAGTGGGTGTAGGAGCTCACTTGCAGGCACTTATCCAGCGGCTTGGAACAGTCTCGAATCCCATGCCAGGGCTTAATATCGTAGGGTTCCTTGAAGCGCAGGGTACCGAGCGGAGGAACAGCATATGGAATGCCATCGAAAGCGTAGAACTGCACATCGTAAAATCCCGTAAGCAGAGTTCCCCGTACTTTTCCGTGTGTCGTATGAACCACCGGGGAAATGTTACTACTAAAACCGATACTTTATGTATGAAAATTATTATGTAAGAGAAAATTCACTTACTAGTCGTCCGCCATCTCCGATCGCCAGTACTGCCTAGAAGGGAATGGGAGGTCTGCCATTGATAGAGTGGGGCCCAATCAATGAAATCACAAGATTACCTCGGCTTATCGCCATTGAAATAGGTTGTCCGCTGAGTTATCTCAAATAAATTTGCTTCACAGAAGGGGGCCAAGCACGTAAATTTAAGGCTGGTTATCATCTCTGATGATACTGTTTCGGAGGCATATAGTATAGTATGAGTTTTATATTTAACAGTCTTTAATCGTAACTGTGAAGAGCCCAACATATAAGATGGACTCCATACAATTGTTTGATTAACTCTATGGAAAACTGAACAATAAAATCCATACTATGGTTGTACTATACTAACACTTTCTATTTAGGAAATTTGGATACAGGTAAATTTGTGCTATGTTGGCATGTAGTTATGTTGCGTCTAGGTCGATGGCTGGCAAACACTCTCCCACACCCTCAGTTTCTGGAGCTCCGGCAGTTCCATCAGCTTGATGCTATCCGAGATGTTCAGACACTCCAAGGAAGAGTTGCTGTCCAGAGCTTTCCACTCCTTGGTTCGTGGCAGCTCGTCCTTGATTAGCTTGCAGTTCGGATTCGATGTGATGGCGAAGCTGGTCACAATGTCGACCATCCGCTCGATGGTAAGGAACTCCGGTGTGTGCTTGTCCAGCTTCCAGGAGAAGGTTCCGTACCAGATATAGGAGTGATCATCTACGTGGGCCACGCCGCGTAACTTATCCCCGCAGTACTTCAAGCGCTGGTGATTGAACGTGGGCGAATCGAAGTCGAAGCGGTACAAGTAAGTGGGTGCCCTGGAGTTGCTAAGTCGGGACTTCAGGGTTCTCATAATGGGATGCCAGAAGACCTTGTAGCTGGCGTACTAAACGATATTAATAAGAGATGTTCTTTAGAGTACATATTAATACATAAAAACTCTAGGAAACCCACCTCGCAGTAGGCTTGAATAGAGTCCGGCGACATGGACGAGAGGTCGCTATCCCCGAAGTGCGTCTCCTGAAGTCGCTGGCCCAGGCGACGAGCCAAGGCCTGGGGCAAGTTCCGCTTCACATCGAGCGGGAGCATGTGCTGCGGCTCCTCCTTTAAGCTCGTGAGCAGGTACGGAGCCATGTGCACCCGGGCGTACATTATAAGGCCCTCGAACGAGGTGCCGCTCATCATTACCGGAATCCGGTTGCCCCATGCCTGGCTCATCAATTCCTTCGGATGCTTGGGCAGCACGCAGTGCTCTGTTTTATAGGGCTCCACCATCGGCCCAAACTGGAAGACGCAGTCATCCAAGTGCTCCTCCTGGCTCAGTATATATGGCTGAACGAGCTTGTCCCCCGGCAAGCTCTGCAGGTAGTCGAGAACCATGGTATCGGTCACGGGCTCCTCCATGTTCATTCCCAAATGGGCGGCCAGCCGATGGGGCAGCTTATCGATTGGACAGAGGGCCCAGGAGCAGAGCACGTTGCCCGACTGCATGATGGCCTTCTGGAATAGACCCTCGGCATTGGGGTTTAGCATCAGATAGTGCACAGAGGCAGCTCCAGCACTCTCCCCGAAAGCTGTGATATTGTTGGGATCCCCGTTGAAGTTGAGTGCATTCTCCTTGACCCATTTCAGCGCCATCAGTTGATCCTTGAGGCCAGCATTCCCGGGCACTCCAGCAGCGGGATCGCTCAGGCTAAGGAAGCCCAGGGGGCCAACGCGATAGGAAACTGTTACCACCACCACATCGCGCATCATTAGGTAGTCGGGACTGTGCAGATCCGTGGTGGGATCACCCTTCTCGAAGCCGCCACCAAAAAAGAACACAATCAGCGGCAGTGGAATCGCTGAATTAAGCTGCGAATGAAAGTAAATAATAAAAGATTAATGGCCGATGTTTGCAGATGGAGCTAATGTTCGAATAAAAATTAACATATTATAAAATAATACTTTTATTAAACTTGTATTTATATATGTTAAAATTCGGTGTTTCTCCTATAGTTAATTATTTTGTGACGCACAGGTGTTCGAGCTAGTTATCTTTTAAAAACAAAAGTCAGCTGTAAAGTTTAGTCTTATCTTATAAAATGCTGAAGGTTATAGCTGTGCACTCAGGCATGCAGACTGATGTGACTCAGCTTAATAATTATACGGAATAATCGTATACCTATTCAATACTAGTAGTACTATTCTCAAAATCTAGGCTTTTATAGGTTCTTTGTTTTGAAAGTGATACATTTGTTGTGACCTTTCAAGTGTAACTGGCATAGGCTACAACTAGTTAAATAGGTTATATTGCACTGTGCTTTCAAATATATGGTATATCTGTATATATAGTACATGTCTTTACTTAATAAAGCGCTCTTTAAAAATATATGGTATATATGTCTAGATATCCCTCGCCTTTCTATGACGTTAACTAAGCTTCTGAATATCTTGAATTGTTTCCACACCCAGGAACTTCGAGATAAGATTTGGGAACTAAATATGTACAAGGGTTATGTAGCTAGGAACAAGAAATCGGACTTGGGGAGATCTAAAGTAGTGGTTGGATCGCTTGGAGCGACACAGATACCTCCTTGGCGTACACATTCAGGTACAGACAGTCCTCGACTCCCTCCAGCTGCTTGGTGTAGTGATTGAACTGGAGCGGCTTCTCGCCCTTCGCGGTGCAGTCCAGTGGCTGGGTCCAAGGGTCCACGGGCACGGGGGCCACGAACCGGAGGCGACCTACCGGCGGCTGTGCGTACGGAATTCTCTCGAAGCTCACGTACTCGTCGCCGTAGACGCCCGTGCAGTGTTTCCCCAAAACGGGGCCGCTGCTAGTGTTCACCTGCAAGCTGCAAGATTTCGCGATTATTAATTTGCTGCGGAAGTTATAGTTTTGCCCAGAACTGACGACGACCTCACCTCTTCATGTCCAAGTGTTAACTGCTCGCTGCTACTCCGCGCTTTTTATCTAGGAATATAAAACCATTAACGCTTTTTATCGCGCAATACGAGCGGCTTTGAATAAATAAAAAACAAAACGAAAACAACAAAGTTTCTGAGACAGCTGATTTTCAGTTTGCTTTTGTAGCTTTTTACGGCGTCTGTGTGGGTGTGTAAATAAACCTCTTCAGTTGTTTTGTTGTTTTTTTGTTTTCTTTTGCTGTTATCATCAGCTGATCGACGCCTAAAGCTCTGCTCTGAAGCCTACAGCGGTCTGTTAAGAACTGATACCAGGGCTGCAACAGTTAACATCGCTTTTACAGATCTGGAAACTGTAAAAAATTAAAACATTTTTTTTACATACATACATTAGAGCTGCCTATAATTAATTAATTAATAATTAGCATATTTTTATTAGTACTATCATGTTTAATTTTGTTATAGCAGAAAGAGCTTTGATTCAAAAATTTTGCATTTAAAATCTACAATAACACTTTTTAATTTTAAAATGTTAAAATTTAAATTAAATTTCCAATTAATTCACATAAGATATGCTTTTAAATATAAACTCGGCATTCTTTCCTACTTGATTTCTACAGTATATTCTTTCTTGTTGATAATCACAACAAAACAATATTTAAAAATCTAAAAATTAGATGTTGTATAAAAGTTTAATGCTGAATAGTAATGCAATGATAAATTTTTGATAAAAATGTAAACTAACAACATTAGGCCATAAAAGTAAAGCGCAATTATCTCAAAATCCCAACCCTGTAAATAGAAACGAAGGTCAGTTTGAAAAGAAGGACTCTTTGTTTTTTTAAAACCTCTTTTATAGTTTTTTACAATTATGTAAAGCAGTTTAATTCCACAAGTTGAATTAAAATTAAAATAAAAATAAATTAATTTATTAATTTCTTTTGTTTACACGAACAGAAAGTATTAGGTCCTTGCTAAATATGCAGCCTTTCTATTGGTCTTTTAGTTTGCATATATATTTGTTTTGCTTCTCGCCAACGTAAATAAAAAACATCGTTTAAAAATAAACCAAAGCTTGTCTGTGTTTTGATGTAAAAGCTCCGTCGGACGCAATTCTATTTTTAATACGCATTTAACAAAAACAAAGACACAAAGGGGTCTCCGGGGGGAGACAACCCCACACGATCCCAGTCCGCTAAAAAGATGCACGCACCCAAAGTCACAGTTGTGGTCAAGGCACTAGCAATGGAGATAAGAATATGACTCTGGCTAAGAAAATTTGAGTGAAGTTTGACAGTTTGGGAAGTCATAAAGGCCAGAATAAAAATAATTAGTTAATACTAGGTATGGTTCAGGAACAGAACTAGTAAAGTACCTATAATTGCAAATCTAAATGGCTTGCTGGCTATCAAAATGGATGTAGGAGGCCGACCGCAGTTGTACCCTTTGCAGATTGTGGAAAAGTGCTCCGGAAAGCTTAAATATAGCAAAGTGTGAGTTCACGTGCTCGGCCGGCTACGCTCCTGATTTAAGCAGCCGCCGCAAACGTTTGCGATCAGTTGCTCGGCAAACTTTGTTCGATCCGATAATCCCGCCAAGAAACACTGCTCGATTTCACCACGTCGAGTTCGAATCACATCAGCCAGCCAGGATCCAAAGTCTAACGAAATCTACAAAATTATGGATGTACATGTGGGATGGCCCAAGCTGCTCAAGATGGGGGCAAGGTGAGTACACAAAACCAGAGGGTCCAAAAGTACAGAGGCGCGATCGGAGCATGGCGCGACCCACCGCCGGCGGTTATCATCCCTTATCGCTTATCACAGCCTGTCTGCGTATCCCCCAATCCCACCCCAAACTCACCCACCTCCACTTTCACAGGATGGTTGGTCACAAGTACCAGCAGTACCGCCTGGCCACAAGCCACACAGTGGAGTTGGACACCAAATACGGAAGGGTACGCGGACTCCAGAGGAAGACGGTGTACGATGAGGAGCTGTACTTCGCCTTCGAAGGGATCCCCTATGCCAAGCCGCCCGTGGGTGAGCTCCGCTTCAAGGCTCCCCAGCCCCCGGAACCCTGGCAGGGAGTGCTCAACTGCACCACCTACAGATCCAAGCCCCTCCAACGGAACATGGTCCTGGGGATTGTGGAGGGCAGTGAGGACTGCCTGCACCTAAATGTGTACGCGAAAACCCTGACATCGGAGAAGCCGCTGCCCGTGATCGTGTGGATATATGGCGGGGGCTTCCAGAAAGGAGAGGCCTCCCGGGACATCTACAGTCCCGACTACTTCATGAAGCAGCCAGTGGTCTTGGTCTCCATAAACTACCGGCTGGGAGCACTGGGTAAGGTTCCTGGTTAAAATTTGCAGAATAAGTCCAAAATATCAACCATTACCTGCCACAAATAAGATTAAGAGCTAACTTAATACAGAAATAGTATAGATTAGATTCCAGTTAGAGAGTTGAAACTACGCATATTTTTAATACTACTAGTTAATTCGAACACCTGTTTTTAATCAGTCATCAGTAATCAGTAGAAGGAAGTAATCGCAAACCTTTAACTTATACAAATATGTATATATGTGCATTGACAGTAGTTCACTATAGAACGAATTACACTAGCTTACAAATTTGGACTATCGGTTACCGATATTTCTAGCGTATAATGAAGCTAATATTTAAAATCGTTTACTCTTATTTCCTTATTAAAATTTCCCTGTGAAATCCTACTCAGAAAAACAATGCCATACATTATCAATAGTGAACAATAGAAGACAAGAAATAAATAATATTATAATGAAGAGGAGTAATGTTAAGCATGAAAACGTTCCTTCAAAAATGCAGGCTTTGTATTTACATTAAATAATGAATATGAGGAACTCTCCCACCATCTACCCTATCTATAAATTGCTAGTTTAGTGATAAAGTCTAAAGCAATGTTAAGCTAAAGGTTCCCATGACATTGGCTAATACTGATTTCATTATCATATCAGGTTTCCTTAGCCTCAAGGATCCCAAGCTGGACGTTCCCGGAAACGCAGGACTCAAGGATCAAGTGTTGGCCCTCCGCTGGATCAGCCAGAACATCGCCCACTTCAATGGAGATCCCAACAACATCACCCTGATGGGTGAAAGTGCAGGAGCGGCCTCCGTTCACGTGATGATGACCACGGAGCAAACCCGTGGACTTTTCCACAAGGCTATCCTGCAATCGGGATGTGCTCTGAGTGAATGGGTGGATAGTCCGGATCGTCAGTGGGCCCTCCGGCTGGCTCAGAAAATGGGTTACAGGGGTGAAGAAAAGGACGCGGATGTACTGCGTTTCCTAAGCCGAGCTTCCGCCCAGAAGATAGCGACTTGTGACCAGGATATCATTACACAGGATGAGATCCACAGCTTTCTGCTCTTCGCCTTTGGCACAGTCGTGGAGCCCTACGAAAGTGATCACTGCGTGGTACCCAGAAGGCACAAGGAGCTCCTATCCGAGGCCTGGGGCAACGACATACCCGTTATCATGGGTGGCAACTCCTTCGAGGGCTTGTTCTCCTACCAACTGCTGAGGGGGGATCCCTGGGTAATGAAGAACTTCCACAACATCCTGCCGCGAGAAGTGAGCGAGGCAAGCAGCCAGGAGGAGCGGGATCAGCTGGTTCGACGTCTTAAGGAACAATACTTCAACAATGGGGACCAACAGACAATGGATATATTCGAGGCGCTGAATATATTCTCCCATCGCCAGGTATGGCACGATATGCATCGCCTGGCGCTCGCTAGGAGGACATATGCCCCCAACAAGCCCACCTACCTGTATCGCTTCGACTTCGACTCCCCGCACTTTAACCAATTCCGATGGCTAGTGTGCGGGAACAAAGTTCGGGGAGTGTGCCACGGCGATGACTTGTCCTACCTCTTCTACAACATCATATCCTCAAGGCTGGACAAATCTTCCAAAGAGTACAAAACCATCGAGCGGATGGTGGGCATGTGGACATCATTTGCCGCGAGTGGAGACCCGAACTGTCGGGAAATAGGGGATGCCAAATGGGAGCCTCTTCAGGGCATGGAGAGCGGAGTGGAGCGGTGCTTCAACATCAGCCATGATTTGGAAATGCTCGAACTGCCTGAGGCCGATTCTCTGGCCATGTGGGACACCTTCTACCCAAGGGAGGATCTATACTAAGCCTAAAACTAGTTCATGTATAAGTATATTTATGTAAATCACTTTCGGAAGATTTTAGAGTTCTATGTAGTCCAGATATGTATTCCACACCTTTTCTTAGAGAAGGAATTCCAATTTTTAAGCCTAGAACGCTGTGGAGAAGGCCATATGTCTCTGGGTGAAATTTGCCATAATAGATATAATAATATTCAACTCAGACAGACAGAACTCAAGTAATTTAATATAAATACATTTCGTGTTTACAATCAATGGTAAATTTCCTTAAGTTCATTTTGACTGATACTGAAATACATATCGTTTGTGAATAGATAAGTTCACAGACTATTTAAGGCTAAAGATAAACATAAAGTTAAACGCTTAATAAAAATTACTCATTGACCGAAAAATACACTTGTGGTGAAGATAAACGGTGAACTATGTTGAAACCACCAGTCCGAATATTCAAAAGGACTTTAACATATTTACTTTTGAGATTTTCGCTATTTAGTGCTTATAATATATATATTTGACCTTTAAAAAATGATAACAAAAATACTATTTTTATTTAAAGCAATCTATTTTTTTCTAGGCACTAACCAAAATAATACTTAGACTTACATAAAATTTAAGTACCTTTTCAAAAATGTCAAAAAAATACATGAACTTCAAATATAATTGGAACAAAATATAAAAAATGTAATTTTTTTCAAGGGTTTTTATTAATATATGTAATATATGTGAAATATAAAACCCATTTAACTCGCAATTAAGATACAAATTAAAATTATATTGGTATCTTTAGAGAAGTTTTATTTTTCCAACCGCTGCTATGCTTGATAACGATTATGAGTATCATTATGCAAAACTGATAAAGAGGTGTATATTCCCGAGAGCTTCCGGCGGTGCGCCATACTTAAGGTGCCGTAGACAGCGGCCAGCCATCAGTCGCACCTTAAACATCGAACGCATCAGCAACTTGGAGGAAATTAAAACAATTGCGAATAAAAAAAGCAATTAATTAGAAGAAAAAACAAATAAACATTATGGAAGTACATGTGGAATGGCCCAGGCTGCTCAAGATGGGCGCCAGGTGAGTCCACAAATACCAGGGGGTCCAAAAGTACAGGGCGAAGGTGGGGCTCCGATCATCGCAGACCTTGACCAGCGGGACCCCTTATCGCTAACCGCAGTCTGTCTCTGGAACAAACTCACATTCCCAAACAAACTCACAAAAACTGCAATCTCACTTTCAGGGTGATGGTTCACAAGGTTCAGCAGTACCGCCTGGCCACAAGCCACACAGTGGAGTTGGACACCAAATACGGAAGGGTACGCGGACTCCAGAGGAAGACGGTGTACGATGAGGAGCTGTACTTCGCCTTCGAGGGAATACCCTATGCCAAGCCGCCCGTGGGTGAGCTCCGATTCAAGGCTCCCCAGCCCCCGGAACCCTTGCAGGGAGTGCTCGACTGCACCACCTCCAGATCCAAACCCCTCCAACGGAACATGGTCCTGGGGATTGTGGAGGGCAGTGAGGACTGCCTGCACCTAAATGTGTATGCGAAAACCCTGACATCGGAGAAGCCACTGCCCGTGATCGTGTGGATATATGGCGGGGGCTTCCAGAAGGGAGAGGCCTCCCGGGACATCTACAGTCCCGACTACTTCATGAAGCAGCCAGTGGTCTTTGTTACCATCAACTACCGGCTGGGAGCACTGGGTAAGATTCTAAATATAAGCTGACGCATGTGAAATTCATGTATAAATAATTAGCTGTGTTTGGAATGTGTATAATTGTATATATATGCTTTATCAGCAGTAACGGTGAAAAGAATTTCTTTAGGCTTGGCACTTTATTTATTTTATTAGATTGCTTAGTGGAACTGTTAGCACAGTCCACACAGATATTATATCGTGGCTTGAGTGATATGACAGTTCTCCCTTCATATCAATCTGTATCTTCGCAATTCTTTATTGTAAGCACTTTTTAAGTAAATAAATCAAATGCTCAATTCTTATGTTTTAGGTTTCCTTAGCCTCAAAGATCCCACCCTGGACGTTCCCGGAAACGCAGGACTCAAGGATCAAGTGTTGGCCCTCCGCTGGATCAGCCAGAACATCGCCCACTTCAATGGAGATCCCAACAACATCACCCTGATGGGTGAAAGCGCAGGAGCGGCCTCCGTTCACGTGATGATGACCACGGAGCAAACCCGTGGACTTTTCCACAAGGCTATCCTGCAATCGGGATGTGCTCTAAGTGAATGGGTGGATAGTCCGGATCACCAGTGGGCCCTCCGGTTAGCCCAGAGCATGGGCTACAAGGGCGTCGAGAAGGAAGCGGATGTACTCCGGTTTCTTTGCAAAAGTAACGCGCGCAAGATGGCGTCTAATGATCAAGACGTAGTCACCCAGGACGAGATGCGGAGTTTCTTCCTCTATGCCTTTGGACCCGTAGTGGAACCTTATGAGTCTGAACATTGTGTGGTGCCCAGGAGACATAAGGATCTGCTATCTGAGGCCTGGGGCAATAGTATACCCGTAATTATGGGGGGCACCTCCTTCGAGGGCCTGTTCTCCTACCAAGTGGCGAAGGGCGATCCTTGGTGCCTGAAGAACTTTGACAACATACTGCCCAGGGAAGTTAGGCAAGCCACCAGTCGCGATGAGCAGGATATAATGGTTCGACGCCTCAAAGAGCTATACTTCAACAACGAGATGCAGGAATCAATGGAACTGTTCGAGGCCCTAAATATATTCTCCCACCGCCAGATATGGCACGATATGCATCGCCTGGTTCTCGCTAGAAGGACATACGCTCCCGAAACTCCCACATATCTCTATCGGTTCGACTTCGACTCCCCACACTTTAACCAATTCCGGCGACTAGTCTGCGGCCCTACTGTTCGGGGAGTGTCCCATGCCGATGAGCTGTCTTACCTCTTCTACAACGCGTTTGCTACAAGACTGGATAAATCTTCTGAGGAGTACCAAACCATAGAGCGGATGGTGGGCATGTGGACATCATTTGCCGTGAGTGGAAACCCGAACTGTCGGGAAATAGGGAATGTCAAATGGGAGCCTCTCCAGAGGATTGAAAGCGGAGTGGAGCAGTGCCTCAACATCAGCCAAAAGCTGGACATGAGAGAGCTGCCGGAGGCCAAAGCTCTGGAAGTGTGGGACTCCTTCTACCCCAATGAAGCTCTATTCTAGTAACACAATTTAATTTTGTTTTTAGCATATATGTCTTCTAGGACAGTTCAAGTGTCATATCTCCGAATGTAACTAACTGCGAAAATAAAGCGTTTCGGCCTTATAAGCATATCAGTTCTACAACGTCATCAATAGCTATCCTTTCATGTTGAACTCCTGGATTCTGCTAAATGTAAATCTAATAATAATCTGCATTGGAAAGCATTGTAACATCGTAAACATTGTGTTACGCTTTGCTAACTTTTGCAATAATATAATATTCCATTGCTTTTATTGGGCCTGCAGGTTTCATGGTCATTTTCGGAGTTATTAAAACGTGATGACTCTGTAATGACTTTAGCAATTTCCCAAAAATAGCTCTCATTTTTAAGCTCCAAACCTTGGTAAATGTCAGTCTGTGCCTATCCGCGATCTGTTCAATATCTCTCTTTGTCCTATATTTTGGTGCAACAACTTTTGCAGTCAGGAATTACATAGTAAATACAACTTGTCCAGAGAGGTAGTGCTCATCTTTAATATAATTTCAAGCCCACAGAAATACAGGCAATTAAAAGATTTTTAAATATGGACTTTAGAATGGAATGGTCCCAGTTTTTCAAAATTGTCATAAGGTGAGTAAAGTACAGATTCACGGGGTACTAATCTCCGACTTGGTAGAAGTTTCTAAAAAAGTCTCAATAAGTCCTTAATCTTACTTATAGGTTGATTTACCACAAGTTCCGTCAGTACCGCCTGTCCACAGGTCACACGGTGCTGCTGGACACCAAATACGGACAAGTACTGGGGCTCCAGAGGAAGACGGTGTACGACGAGGAGCTGTACTTCGCCTTCGAGGGAATTCCTTATGCCAAGCCGCCCGTGGGTGAGCTCCGATTCAAGGCCCCCCAGCCCCCGGAACCTTGGAAGGGAATCCTCAACTGCACCACCCACAGAGCCAGGTCTCTGCAAAGGAACTTGACTCTGGGTTTTGTGCTTGGCAGTGAGGACTGCCTGCACCTAAATGTGTATGCGAAGACCCTGACATCGGAGAAGCCGCTGCCCGTGATCGTGTGGATATATGGTGGGGGCTTCCAGAAAGGAAAGGCCTCCCGGGACATCTACAGTCCCGACTACTTCATGAAGCAACCAGTGGTGTTCATCACCTTCAACTTCAGGTTGGGAGCTTTGGGTGAGTTTCTGAGATTTTTTAGGTGTGATAAAGCTCTCGCCAATGGCTTTATTAGAACCCAGTGAACCTGAAATGGGATTTATTAACCATTTTAATAATTTATTTATATTGGCTGCTTTCGAAAAGATAAGTTAAAGTAAGAGCGTATGCATTTAGAGATTCGGAGAGAGACGCAATATCAAGAAATCATTTCTTAGCATAATAACTTCGATTTTGGATTACTAAATTCAATTTAAGAATCAATTTGTTTCAAAAAAAAGAAGAAGGAGAAAATCATTTAAAGCATAAAACAGAGCTAAGGAAGTTTTTAATACATATACATAATATATCTCGCTCCAACTCACCTTTCCTTGCAAATTGACGAGATATTATTGCGCTGTTCGTCTATTTTAGGATTCCTCAGCTTCAAGGACCCCCAGTTAGACATTCCTGGAAACGCAGGACTCAAGGACCAAGTGCTGGCGCTCCGCTGGATCTCCCAAAATATAGCGGACTTCAATGGAGATCCAAACAACATCACCCTTGCGGGCGGAAGTGCCGGCGCATCCTGCGTCCACGTGCTGATGACCACGGAACAGACTCGCGGCCTATTCCACAAGGCTATCCTGCAATCAGGATGTGCCCTCAGCGAATGGGTAAACTATCCTGATCACAACTGGAACTTCCGGCTGGCCCAGAGTATGGGCTACAAGGGTGACGAAAAGGAATCCGAAATTATCCGCTTTCTTAGCGCATTTTCCTCCCGTCAGATAGCTTCCAGTGACCAAGATCTTGTCACTCGGAATGAAATACGGAATTTACTTATCTACGCATTTGGACCTGTGGTGGAGCCTTATGCGACGGAGCATTGTGTGATCCCCAAGAGACACAAGGATCGGCTATCCGAGGCCTGGGGCAACGATATACCCGTAATTATGGGGGGCAACTCCTTCGAGGGGTTGTTCTGCTACCAACTGCTTAAGGATGATCCCTGGTTCCTTAGGAACTTCCATAACATCCTGCCCCGTGAGGTGAGTGCAGCCTGCAGCCAGGAAGAGCAGGATCTCCTGGTTCGACGCATCAAGAAGCATTACTTCGACAATGGGGAGCAGTCCGAGATGGGATTCTTCGAGGCGTTGAATATATGCTCCCATCGGCAGATATGGCACGATATGCATCGCTTGGCTCTCGCTCGAAGGACTTACGCCTCAAAAAGTCCCACATATCTATACCGCTTTGACTTCGACTTTCCGCACTTCAATCAATGCCGTTGGGTAGCCTGCGGTGATAATATTCGTGGAGTGTGCCATGCAGACGAGCTATCATACCTCTTTTTCACGGCACTGTCTACACACCTGGATAAGTCCTCTGAGGAGTACCAAACCATAGAGCGGATGGTGGGTATGTGGACCTCATTTGCCGCGAGTGGAAACCCAAACTGTCGGGAAATGGGAAGTGTCAAGTGGGAGCCTCTCCTGGGAATGGAAAGCGGCGTGGAACAATGCCTCAACATCAGCCAAAAGCTGGACATGAGGGAGCTGCCGGAGGCCAAATCAATGGCACTGTGGGACTCCTTGTATCCGAAAGAGGATCTCTTCTAGTGATTCAATCCTATCACAGAGCACATTTATTGTAAGATCTCCCAAATAGCCAGAGGGGAACTCTTTTCTATATAAATTTTAGTGGGCTATGGGGTGTTTACGTAAATATATATTTTAATATTTGGCTCCTCAGGCAGTTATTAAATGCATATATGTATTTTATATTATGCTACTTTTTGCTGTTGTAAACAATATTTTTATCCATCAGTATACATCAGTTTATGGCTATTTTTAGGCTGCAGATATGTAGTATATGATCATTTTTGGTGTTATTAAACCGAAATAAACCAGGTAATTTTCGGGGCATTCACTTTTGCAAATTCGAGTGGCTAATATTCCATTGTTTCTATTCCCCCCATGATGCTGCAGTTTCGATGTTCATTTTCGCAATTATTCAATCGATAGCAGGTAATTTTCCGAGTTGATGACTTTAGAAACTTCGCTTCAGACTGTGTTTTTTATTAAACTGCCTTTTGAATAAATCGTCGATTGTCGTACTTTTCGGTGTTAAATCTCTGCAGTCCACTAGGTGAGAGATACATTGCCAATATTCTTTAACTCCATTTTATATAATTTGTAAAAAATAAGTTAGGCTAATATTAAAAGAACTTTAAATATTTTCATTCGAGAAATTTTGTTTTCTGGCTGGAGTTGTTCTATTGACTAGTTGAGGTCATGGTGTTCCGGAATATAATTAGATTCGCCTATTAAAAGAAATTAACTCGCGTTTTCTTAACTTAAGTCGATGTCGATATGCTGTGATCAGTTCCATGTCGACATCGTTCTCTTCAACACCTTGGAAGCTAAAGACTTGTGAAATATTCCAAGCCCACAGAAATCCAATCACCAAAAATTAAAATTGCAAATTATGGACTTGCTAGCGGATTGGCCCAAGTATATCAAAATTGTCACAATGTGAGTTTTCGGGGTCCAAAAGAAAGGGTCAAGATTAGCATGTCGTCTTCGTTGACTACGCCCTTGACGAGACAAACTGTCGGTGGTTTCACTAAGCCCTTTCAAAAAATTACTCATGAAATTTAACCCGCAGGTGGACTTACCACCAGTTCCGCCAGTACCGCCTGTCCACAAGACGCACAATGGTTCTGGACACCAAGTACGGACAAGTCCGTGGACGCCAAAGGAAGACGGTGTACGATGGGGAGCTGTACTTCGCCTTCGAGGGAATACCCTATGCCAAGCCGCCCGTGGGTGAGCTCCGATTCAAGGCTCCCCAGCCCCCGGAACCTTGGAAGGGAATCCTCAACTGCACCACCCACAGAGCCAGGTCTCTGCAAAGGAACTTGACTCTGGGTTTTGTGCTTGGCAGTGAGGACTGCCTGCACCTAAATGTGTATGCGAAGACCCTGACATCGGAGAAGCCGCTGCCCGTGATCGTGTGGATATATGGCGGGGGCTTCCAGAGAGGAGAGGCCACACGGGACATCTACAGTCCCGACTACTTAATGAAGCAGCCGGTGGTATTCGTCGTCTTCAACTACAGGCTGGGAGCTTTGGGTGAGTTGGAGGGTTGTCCTATGCTACTGGTGACAGCTTTATTAGCATCAATTGTAGGAGCAGAGGCAGGCCGATAAATAAACTGTGAGTCTAGATCAATCTAATCTGGCGTGGTTCGCCTATTTCAGGTTTCCTCAGTTTCAAGGATCCGCAGTTGGACATTCCTGGAAACGCAGGACTTAAGGACCAAGTGCTGGCCCTCCAATGGATCAGCCAGAATATCGCCCACTTCAATGGAGATCCAAACAACATCACCCTTGCGGGCGGAAGTGCAGGAGCTTCCTGTGTCCAGATGATGATGGCCACGGAACAGACACGCGGTCTATTCCACAAGGCAATCTTGCAGTCGGGATGTGCACTCAGTGAGTGGGTGAATAGTGCGGATATCAACTGGGCCTTCCGGCTGGCCCAGACTATGGGTTACAAGGGCGACGAGCGGGATGCAGATGTATACCGATTTCTTAGCCAATTTTCCGCATATCAGATAGCCAGCAGTGATCAGAGCCTTGTCACTCAGGACGAGCTGCGGAGTTTTCAACTCTATGCCTTTGGTCCAGTAGTCGAGCCCTATGAGACCGAGCATTGTGTGATCCCCAAGAGACACAAGGATCGGCTATCCGAGGCCTGGGGCAACGATATACCCGTAATTATGGGGGGCACCTCCTTCGAGGGGCTGTTCTGCTACAGACTGCCTAAAGATGATCCCTGGTACCTTGCTAACTTCCATTACATCCTGCCCCGAGAGGTGAGTGCAGCCTGCAGCCAGGAAGAACGGGATCTACTGGTGCGGCGCCTCAAAAAACACTATTTCGATAATGAGGAGAAACAAACGATGGAGTTGTTCGAGGCACTGAATATATTCTCCCATCGCCTCATGTGGCACGACATGCATCGCTTGGCTCTCGCTCGAAGGACTTACGCCTCAAAAAGTCCCACATATCTATACCGCTTTGATTTCGACTCTCCGCACTTCAATCAATTCCGGTATACAGTTTGCGGGCGCAATGTTCGTGGAGTGTGCCATGCAGACGAGCTATCATACCTCTTTTTTACGGTACTGTCTACTCACCTGGATAAATCTTCTGAGGAGTACCAAACCATAGAGCGGATGGTGGGCATGTGGACATCATTTGCCGCGAGTGGAAACCCAAACTGTCGGGAAATAGGGAATGTCAAATGGGAGCCTCTCCAGGGAATGGAAAGCGGCGTGGAACAGTGCCTCAACATCAGCCAAAAGCTGGACATGAGAGAGCTGCCGGAGGCCAAATCAATGGCACTGTGGGACTCCTTGTATCCGAAAGAGGATCTCTTCTAGTGATTCAATCCTATCACAATGCACTTTATTGTGATAGACCGAGGACGACTCTTTTGCATACAGATTCTTTGATGGGCTTTTGTTGTCTGCCAATATAAATACCTTTATGTTTAGCTCCTAAGGCAGTTATTTTTTATAATTGAATACATCATTCCCAGCCTTTCTGCTGGTCCAGTATATGGTCTTCAAGGCGGCGAGAAGGATATATGCTTCCGGTTTCTTCGCGGAATTTTTTATAAGCATGGGGATCAATACCTACAAAAGGCTTAAACATTTATCTAAATTGTTCTATTCATTATTGTATTTTATTATTTAAATAAGTTCGAAAACCGGCGACTTAAGAAGACAGCTTTATGACGCGTAACAGATATATCACATAAGCTTACATAAAATTCAACCGCTCGTTCTAACACAGGTCTACAAATCTGTGAATTTTCATATCCCAAGACTTAGACGGTTATGAAACGAGACTTCCCGTATATTGCAGATTTTTTTAATGTATAAATTTTCATATAATAATATTAATATATATATCTGTAGTTATCTGGTTTATAAATACAAAGTCAATTTGACTTTGTATATATTTGTATATTTAGAATTAAAAAATATGCAAAGTGCAATTAACTGGCCGTGCCGCTGAAAATCGGGTTTACCTATAGCTGAATGCATATATATGATATAGCTTTGGATACCTGCTATCTTTCTTTACTCATTTCAACGACCTGGGTAATTACAGGTGACTTTAGCTGTCTCCTTTGTAAGTAATGACAAATATAATGACAGATATATGACTGGGAAGTGGCTCTAGTGTGCAATTAACGAGTACAGCCTGAGAATTATTTCCGATTGAAATTGAGTTAGCAAAGCAAGCCAAGTGGAAGGTGTAATTTTTTATTGCATAAGTGCAATAATTATTGAGGGTTGCAGACAATAGTTGAGCAAGTATCAAATAATATATAAACCAATTACAAACAACACTGTACTTAATCTTTTCAGGTGTTCTATTAATGATCTCAATTTTTATGAATAAGTTATGAAAATTACTCGTTGTTAAATTTCTGATGTTGAAAGTGAACTAAAGTCTTGTCTGTTTATTTTAGCATAAGGCAATTAGAGCAAGTTGAAGCTATAATATGGCCTAAGATGCTATTAAAAAAATATTAGGAGACAATAAGATTAAGAAAACTGTTCTCACTGCTGGGATAGAACTTAGAGCTCATTACAAGAATCTTAAATACCGTATATGTAGATATAAAATAAATAATTTAATTCAACATATATGGTATGCAATGAAGAATATAAAAATGGTATTTAATTTCGAATATATATAAAATCCACTTCCACTTAATTGCAGTAATTATAGATATCGTCGAGTCACCGCGAAGGTCTAAGGTGGCTTGGTGGAAAGCTACCTAGAACCAGTTTTAGTCACAACTGCATTTTATATGATATTCCACTTTTTAAACATCTCAATAAATATAAATCTGTTCCGCGGGGTTATTTATCCCCCTGTTGGCATTGCTTTCAACTGGGAAAAATAATTTTAGTATTAATGATAAGAGTACCTTACATCTTCGGATTTTCAATCACATTTATTGTAAACTATTCCATAAAAAAAGTTACTTATATTTCCCCACTTCCCCTAGTACAAGTCGTGCTTTTCGTATATTCTATCCCAAAATCGATTCTGTTTGGATTCCGGCAACTCTATGAACTCCAACTGCTTTCCGATGTTGAGGCACATAGGAGGACCTGTGTCATTTAGGGCGTCCCATGAGGCAGGCGAGATCTGGGGGCAGTTGGGATTATCGTTTCGGGCGAATGCCACCCACATTCCCACCATCCGCTCGATGGTCTGGTACTCCGGGGAGGACTTCTCCACCTTGGTGGCCAGCACGTGGTAGAACAGGTAGGAGACATCGTCCGCATGGCTAACTCCGCGGACATGCTTCCCGCACATCACCAGCCGGAAGTGGTTGAAGTGCGGGGAGTCCACATCGAAGCGGTACAGGAAGGTGGGCGTCGTGGGGGCGTGGTGTTGGCGGGCTAGTATGGTGCGGTGGATTCCGTGCCAGAAGTGCTTTATGGAGAGTATCTGCAGGCACTCGTTGAACGCCATCCGGCCCCTGGTGGCATCCTCGAAGTTGTCCACCTTGAACTGGCGCAGCAGATCCTTGAGCCGGGCCGGAGAACATTTCTCCCTGATTTCGCGCGGAATAAGGGGCTCGAAGGCGCTCAGCATGTGCTCCTCGTCGTGCAGGATGGCCTGGTAGGAGAAGAGGCCCTCGAAGGAGTTTCCTCCCAGGATCAGGGGCAGATCATTGCCCCAGGCTGCTGGCAGCATCTCCTTGTGGGAGCGGGGCAGGACGCAGTCCCTGGTCACATAGGGCTCCACCACGGGCGTAAAGGGAAACAGCACGTAGTCCCGTCGCTCCTCCAGCGAAACCAAAGAGATAGCCTGGGAGGCCATATCCGAGGCGGATGCTCGCTGGAGGAACCGGAACACCTCCTTCTCGTTCTCGCTCCCCGAGTAGCCCAGCAGGCAGGCCAGGCGATAGGCCCAACGCCCCCTCGGCTCGTTGGCCCACTCGCAGTACATGGAGCCCGACTGCATGATGGCCTTGTGGAAGAGGCCCCGTGTCTGCTCTGTGGTCATCATCACGTGGACGGACGCTGCGCCCGCACTCTCGCCCATCAGGGTCACGTTCTGGGGATCTCCGTTGAACTGGGCGATGTTCTGGCTGATCCAGCGCAGGGCCATCACCTGGTCTTTTAGGCCGGCATTGCCCGGCACGTCTAGGTCGCGATCCGAGAGGCTCAGGAACCCTGAAAGAGACAAGAGGGAGACATCAACAATTAATAATATTTAATTATCAATTTAATAAATACTAATTTAACTCGTTTAACTAGTTTCCTAAGCAATTAAATAGGTAACTTAGGTTTATTGAAGTCATTTTGTATATTACTCACCAAACGCTCCCACTCTGTAGTTAAAAGTTACCACCACCACGTCCTGTTTCATAAAGTAGTCCGGACTGTAGAAGTCACGACTACCTTCCCCCACCTGGAATCCTCCGCCATATATCCACACGATTACGGGCAGGGGTTTGTCTGACTTTAGCCGCTTGCTGTACACGTTTAGGTACAGGCAGTCCTCGCTGCCTTCGACGATGCTGAGAACGAAGTGCTTTTGCATGGGCTTTGACCTGGGGTAAGTGCAGTCCCTCACTCCGGTCCATGGGCGTGGCGGCTGGGGGGCCCGGAAGCGCAGCTCACCGACTGGCGGCTGGGCAAAGGGGATTCCCTCGAAGGCGAAGTACAGTTCGTCGTCGTAGAGCGCCCTGCGGCGCATTCCTCGCACCTGCCCATCCCTGGTGCAGACCACCTTCGTCTGCTTGGTTGCCAGGCGGTACTGGACGATCTTGTGGCCAATGAGCCTGGGAGACAAAGAGCTATAGTTAGGACATCCATATATACGGACTACGTAGTATAACAACACATTTTTAAATACGTAGTTTTTATAATTATTTATTGCTCTTTATCAATATTTATTATGAATTACTTATATTCTCGCTTCTAAGACCTTTTGCTTTGATTCGATTAATGAGCTTTTCTTATCTTTTAACTAACTAACTATAAATGGAGTACAGGAAAGCTTTTCTTCTGAGACACAAGTCCAGCTTAAAACTATAAAAATACACTTCTAAAGTTGGAATGTATGTACTCTCTTCACAATTAATTTATTGCTCGGAAATAACACAAATTTAAATAAAATAAACAACGCATTAATCACACCAATATAAGCTGCTAAATATAAAATGCACTTGAACTAGACCCTAATCTTGAGTCAAACCTTCAAACTATTTGTGATTATTTAAAGCCTCAATAAACAATAAGCCTTATCAACCAATACAGACTTTATTTGGGTCATTGAGTAAAACTGCAGAGGGAGTACGTAGAATCCCTTGATTTCTTGGGTAAGATGAAATTTTGATTCACCCCACTCACCCCTAAGGGGAAACTTCATTGCGGTGACTTACTTGGTGCCCATTCTGAGCAGATCGGCCACGCCCACTCGGATCTCCATGGCTCGCGACTCCCGCTGGATCCAACTGTATTACCTAGTCGAAGTGGGCGATTACGGTGCGATTGTGATCGCTATACTTCCGCCGGGCGCGATCGACAGGGAACAACTGAACCGAGAACAGCACAATCCGATCTATCAGTTCGAGTGCCGGCATAGAGCGCGAACCAGCCTCAGCAGCCCCAATTCAGCTGCCGCCACAATCACGCCCGCCGCTTATCGCCATATGAGCTATGGTGCCGGAGCATACGGTAGTGGAGCGGCGGGAAGCGCACCGCACATACAGAAGTGAATACCCACTGATAAGCGGAGAGCGGCGACTGACTACTCATCGCGACAGCTGTGTCGTGTTTTGTGTGTAATTGCTTTTTAATGATTTACTCCGCGAGGGCACGCATCTTATAAAGTCTGATTTTATAACAGAGAGCGGGGTTAATGCCAGACTTGCCAAAAGCCATTTGATATGGGGGTTATAGTTCCTGCTCTGATCCAAAAACATCTGTACTTATCTCGGCTGCCATTTATACTCCGACTAAAGTGCAGTCATGTTAACACTCTTATTCCAGCTGTGCGCGCAGCTAATGAGAACTGCTTGCACTGCTTGCGGGCTGTTAGCGCATCAATAAAAATAATATCGATAAGAATCGGATGCAACGCTGAGTGTAGACAGCTAACGGGGCTTCTTCTTGCTAATGTTCTTTCTAAGTTAGTTTTCGACAATCAGCACGTACTCCGTCTATGACTTATATTTTAATGTGATTAGGAGAGTGTTTTTATAATATAGAAAAACTAATAACAACAAAATAAAATAGTTCATAGAAAATATATATTACAGCCAAGTAATCTTTTTAAGAACTTTAATAATCTGTAAGTATTCAAATCTTTTGTTTATCAGACGGCTTTGGAATGTAGAAGAATATTGTTTACGCTCCCTGAAGGTTTATTTTGATTACTTTATTTAGTTTATTTAGCGAGAAGCTTAAACGGCTGTGGGTGCACAATCCAACTCCCTCTTTGATTTTGTTTACATAAATAAATTTGAAAGCTGGGCGTTAATAATCTTGCATTGAAAAATATTAAGCCCAGGCAGTCTAGCTTTTTAAGGGTATTAGTTAACTAAATAAGTACAGTCCCTATGTAGCTAAGCTTCAGCTTAAACTTTCTTAGATTTAGAATCTGAATACTTTCTCAACTTAGTATTACCTACATGCAATTTTCATAGGGTAACTTCTGAACAATTATATTTGATTGTTGGGAACTTTGCGCCTCTCCTCTTTTGTTGGGTTGTAAATTTCCAATCAGTGCCAAAGAATTTGTGTGCAACCGAATTCTATAAAAACTTTGAACAACTGAAATGAAAATAAAATGCTCAAACTTTTAGCCAGAAGTTCCAAACCAATACCTGACAGTTGTAAAATTTCCATATGTATGTACCAGCTTGCTCAAATTTCATAAGCAATCAGAGCATAGAAAAGTTTGTTTACGCGTAAACGATTTTGATTAATACGCCAGTCCCAAAGGCAGCGTCAACTAATTAAAAAATTGTCATAAATCCCAAGAGTTTAACCCATTTACAGTCGAGTGGCCTGGTGAGAAATGGCCAAGAAAGGGATTGCCCGTATAGCTTGAGCAGCTACTTAATTACACTTGCGCGCACTTTAATTTCCAGTTAAAAAATTCTGGCCCAAACTGGTAAGCGACGGCAAAGAAATGTTAATTTTTGGCCCTTTCCTGGCATCGAAGGCGGGGGCTGCGAAGTCAAGACGAGCCGAAACATTGTAAATTATAGGCTTAAGCCGGGAGATGTGCCAGGGAGAGAAGTCAAGCTCTGCGAGTTGGTTTCATGAAGGAGCTTATTAAATTATACAGGGGCTTCGGTGGGTAGGTGGAGTAGGCCGGGGTGTGGTCTTAAATTTGCAGCATTCTAATCTCGATTTAAGCCAGTGGGAGCAGCTCCTCCGGTATCAAGTGAATTCAATGTCAAAAGGGTTAATTGAAAGTGCCGCAGCAGCTGACAACCCAGAAAAAGGGAAACGGCAGAAGGGCAGAAGGGCTCGAAGGGCCGCCTTTCCTCGGGTTTCACATGGCAAATATGCAGTAGTCATAAAATCAAAGTCCATAAAACGATACCGGCCCCACCGCAGTGCATAAAAATATTCTTTGAGCCCGGCTAAAAAGTTTCATTTCTTGGGGTTTTTCCTTGCCTTTTTATCTGGTCTGCTTATTGCACCCAAAGGGACTTTCTATACGCTCGTGGGCCCAAACTATTTTGAATTTGAAATGCAGACAAATTTCTATGCGTCAAATATAATGCGTGCTTTTTGGGGATGTTGGATTTCCAGAAGATGGTGTCTGGGGAACACATTATTTCTTTTCTCCTTCAAGTTGTATTTTTTTATGGAAAATGGAGTTCTTGTTGCCACGCTCTTGGCTTTGATTTTTCTGGTCACTTTACTGTTCTCGCTCTTTTGTGGACGAGTGACAATCAGTTCAAAATATTTTAAATTGCTTTATGGAGAAATATCACAGAGTAAATTCTGTGAAATATTTTTAAAGTCCACCAAGCTGAATTTTGGCATTTGCGTTATTGAATCAAATGATTCCAGGTATCTGGGTTAAAAGGTTGAACCTTCTCAATAAAATACAAAATTGTAGAGCAGAAAAAAAATGTGAAGCCCTAAAAAACACTAGGATATCTTATCAAGCCCTAAAAGAAAAGGGTAAATGGAGTACAAGCCACGACAATAAAATCAGAAAGGTCCATGTAAAAAAAAGGAAACCGTTTTGCATACAACTTTGCCATTTTTCACAAAGTAATTTGGTAAAAAAAAAAAACAAAATGAGTAATTATTAAACTGTCGCCCCCGGGGCTAAGATTTGGTTAAGCGGACGGGGATGCCCCTTAAGAGAAAAGGTAAGGGAAGTCGAAACTTACTTTTCCTGTTCGAGGGAGAAAGGTGCAGACCATAAAGTTAACTTCCATCGTTCTCTTAATAAATTCCTTTTTTTCGGGCACCCTGGAAGAAGCTGTGAAAAAAGAAATAAATTAACTTTTGTGCAGAGTGCGGAGGGATGTTTTAGAAGGACTGCCCAAGTGTTCGGGCCCCATCAATGGCTAAATAATGGACTGCCGTCTTATTAACTGAATGCTTTTTGATCTTGCCAACGTAAATTACAGGCTACAACGCCTCGGACCGCGTCCTCCGTTTTGCTCTCCTCTGTTCACCCAACAATGAAACATTATCCTGGCGCTAGTCCTGGCGTTATATATAACACTTTCAAATTGATAAGGACGGGGCGTAAGAGGCGTCGACTCCGTCGTCATTTGCCAAGTTGCCACTGTCATTGTCTGGTGGCATTTGTAATTCACTTTGATTAAATATGCAAGGATGCTGGGCTCTCTCGCAGGACGCCACTGGACGAGGACCGCATTCAAATGCCGCAGCAATGCAACGACAGTCAAGGGACTCGAGTCCCACCGATCCGCCAATTCACAGACTCGCTCCTAGCCTTATTTTACACTTGGAAAACTTATTGCGACGATTTTCTATGTTTTCAAGAAGGAAAATATAATGAAAAGCTCATAGGGAAAAGTTATACAAAGCTTCAAGAAATAGTTATACTTGCTAAAGGTTAAATGTTTGCCCTTCAGCTGGAAAAGTAAACTTTCTTGATAACATTAATATTAACTAACACTCAAGTGTGTAATAATAATATAAACCAGTTTTAATATTTTTGAAGTGCATTGGCCCGCTCCTTAGTAAAGTCGCCAAGAAAGCGCAAAACAAGTTTGTGAATTTCGGCAACGGCGTGTCCTCTGACAGGATATAAAACAATCAGTGCAAGCTAGCGGAAACGGAAGTGTTGCCCTCCTTTTCCCCCGCCCCCCTTGGGCTGTGTGAAATTGTCTAAATTGTGGGCGTGGCCCCCACTCCCTATGTGTATGTGTGTGCGGCTTTTGTGAAATGTAGTCCAAAGTTGTTTTGTGGCCGCTGCCGCTTCAAGAGATGACTAACCAAAGAGCTGGCTAGAAACTGGAGAACTGCCCGGGATCGGGAATCGGGGATGGGACGGTGGCCATGGATGTGGATGCGGATCTGAATAGTTGGTGGGGGCCGGTCTCCGCCTTTGAGTATTGTCTATTTTTGTGTCTTTCTCTTTCTGCTTCTGATTGCATTCGCTGGAAATTTTCAGCTGGGTTTATTAATGGGTTAAATTGAAATTTCACGCTACGCTGGCTTCTGATCCTGTTGCCAGGGCTTGGAATAGGTCAGGACGGCAGCGGTCCTTGAGGGCTATCCTTGAAACAAATGTATATTTATAGTAATGCGGGTCAGGTGAAGCCAGCTGAGAGATTGTTTTAAAAGGATAATCAAACGCCAGCGAGCGACAATGTAGTAACAGGGACACCTTGGATTTTAAAGTGACGTCCTTTTATATACTTAAATCAGACACTGGCCCTTTATTTGTTAAATTTTCAATATGCAGAGAGTTTAAATTAAAATTTCAAGAATGTCAAGAGTAAATTAAATTTATCCACTAGTAGTAGTGGAGTTCTAGTACTTTTCTCTGGCGAAAGTTGACGTTGAGGCGTGGTTGAATTTAAGGACACGCATAGATTGAATGACAAACTTTTACTTTTCAACTGTCCCTTGCAGAATCCTGAACATTCAGGACCAACAATGGGCACTGAATATTTTTCGACGGCTCCTGCCGCTGTCCGCCCCTCTCTTCTCGCCACGATGTCAGCTGTCAAGACTGGGTCCGTTGTTTTTCTTGTTCCTGTTTAGGGAGTCCTGGGAATGCAAGAAGCGGATGCGCAGGACGAAGGAGCAGAAACCAAACAGTTTTGTGGCATTTTCTTGCACTCCCAGTCGCTGCCCAGTCCCTGCCCAGTCCGCCCCCCCCTCACATCCTGGTCAATGCTCGTCGTCGTCGTCATCGTCTCGTTTTGGTGGTTTATAAATGGAATGGAATGGCCTGGTGCGGAATGGACGCTGGCGGCGGAGGTCAGCCTTTGTTCCTGCTGCTGCTGACATCGTTGTCCTTCACTGCTGATTCGGCAGCTGCGAAGGAGACGCCTGCAGTCGGACTGGTCTGGGCTGGTCCTCGTGCTTTCCTCACAGTGATAAAGTGCTGCGTTGGTGGCTTCGCTCCCCGGACAATTGGGACAGGGGAACTTCCGAAATGTATAGTTCATTATACCCTGGCTAGGATCTTAAATTCTTAATTGTTCTTTATACTTAATCAGGCGGATTTTTAAATTACCATTTGTGTGGATATTAAATAAACTATATTGCAAATTTTAAGACACTACGATTATCTATTAAAGGTTAAGATAATTACTTAAAAAGATGTATCCTTACAAAAGTGATATTTATTTGTTATAAATTAAAGCTAAATAATTATAAATACCAGAAATATAAATAAAGATTTCTATAAGTGTACACCAAATGTCAGTATTAAACTCCATCACGTCTTATGTTGATAGTCATTAGTTGCTGCGGTTGTGGTTGCCTTATATTGATGACTTTGGTGTGGCTCCGGCCATTTGCATTGGGGAGAAGTCACAACAGACACACAGGCCCCACCTCTCGGGGCTCTCACTTTGCTATATTCGTTCTCGAAGAATTGAAAAGTCATTTGCAACCTGAGAAATTGCTTACCTGACATCGCGGAGGCCGTCCTCTTAATATTTAATGCTGCCAGTCTGCAATATCACGTTCCTTCACATGTTATTCTTTTTTTCTGATTTGATTTGGCATGACACAAATCACGAACTCAATTTGGAAAAGAAAAAGTGTGTCATACTTAAGTTCACTGTCAGATTTGGGCACCAAGTAACCTTGCTTTATCTGTGCTACTTTCTGTGGCACAATTAGTGTCTTGCATATAAGGAAAAACCGAGGAGTAAGGAAAAACGGTGTAGTTTTTCCCTGCACTCAGCTTGGAAAATGTTGTATACTTTTCGGCAGCTGCACACTAAAAATATTTATGAGACCAGCTAAAACTTTCACTGCAAGTTTTATGTTTGCTTTACTTTGATTATCGGTACGTAGAAACGTGTGGAAACAGGTTTTTCCTATTTCCAGGAAGAAAGAGTATATATCAATAATTTTTATAAAAAAAGAAAGATGAGCATGATTACAAAAAAAATGCAACAACCTTAATCACTAAAATCACTATCATATATTTATATACATGAAAACATAACTATATATTTTAGAATATCTGATAATGGGAATTAATTTAACAAAGAGTTTTCATAGATTTTTTCCAACCTGCCTTCGTTCAGTGCACTTATTCCTCTGTACAAGGATATATGTGGCTTGCCAGTCCAAAGACATCTCTAATTAGCAACAACATAATGTGCTTAGGTGTGGTGACACTGGCCGCAGAACCGCACTCATTACATTGTCACACCTTCACCCTCCCCCCCACGGGCCCGCTGCGCCCGAGCTGGCCCACTGTACACCCTCTGTACACCCTCTGTACACCCTCTGTACACCCGGAATGGTGCCATAAATACTGTGTGCAGCAGACTTGGCGGCCCTGTCTCGTGTAACTGTACTGCTCTGCTAATTTAAATTTATTGGAACGAAATTTATGCAGCGCAGTTGCCATGGGGGGGTGGTGGGCGGTGCACGTCGCTGGGTGTTTGCCGAGGCGGCAAGGGGTCAAGGGGCGGGCCTGCGTCTCCTTCGTCTGCATGCACAATTTATGACATTCGCCTGCATTGACACTGGCAGGCTTCGAAATATGGCAGCCAACTGTACAGCGGCCATTTTTATTATTATTTTTTTTTCTGCTTGTTTCCGTTGCGAGTGACAGAGCGAGAGAGCTCTGCACGAACATTTGGTTATGCAAATGTTGCGGTTTGGCAATACTTGTTTTGCCAATTTAACTATTGGGCTCCTCCTCTGGAGCAGATCCCCAAGAAAGATGTGTTCTCCGAAAAGGAGCTAATTGGGAAAAGGCTGTACTATTAAGTGCAAATTGGAGGGGAACAGTCGTCGATTAATAAAGGTTTAAAATTATTTTAGGCTTGATAGGGGTTGGTTTGGCTCTCTCATCAAAAAGTTATTTATCATTATTATTTATTAATAATATAAGTTCCTTTTGAGTAAAGTCTTACAGCTTTAGAGTGCCTAAAAATCATCTTTATTCAAAGTAAACCTCATTCTGAGAGTGCGATCCAAAATAAATTATGTTATCGAAGTTCGACCCATTTCGTAAAAACTCCCCTCTGTCAATACACATTTCGGCTACAATTTTTTCAGCATACACTTTGTTTGCATAATTTATAATGTAATTAAAGCGATTGGTGTTTGTTGTAGATTCGTTGGGCCCACCGTTCGGCGGAGAGTGCCTAAACTCATTTTCAGTTTTTGTTGTAGTTCTGTGGTCGTTAGTCATACACCGGGTTTTTCCATAGGGGAGAAAGGCCCGACAAAAATCCTGGCAAAGAGAAATTTTAATTGAAATTATAATAGCCTCATTATGCAAATTTCTTTTTTGTTGCTTATTTTTCACCCCGATTGTCCCTCGCACACACACGAAAATAAACACAAAACAAGCACACGAAATCCAAAATGTCGCTCCCCTCACTTTTTGTTTATATTCTATTTGTGTTAATAACATTTTTTTGGTCCCGCTGTGTTTGGCAAATGTTTGTTTTGTTGTTTATAGTAATTTTATTGTTTGCGTGTCGTGGAGAATTTCTCCTCCTATACACTTTATTATTCAGCGGCTATTTGATGTTGTTCTATTTGCAATCGTTTTGTAATTTCCAATTTCAGCGCCGTAATTGTATTTGCTTGGTGGATCGCAGAAGGGTAACTCAACTACACAATTAAATTAGGGGATGCAGTTTTCTCTTAAAAAGTGGCTCGAATATATTATTTAAATTTTAAATTTAACAAGATTTTTTGGATATTCATTTAGTTTTTGTGACCACTGCAAGGCCTTAATTGCCGTATTTTTTAATACCGATTTACGCGGCCCATTTAATATCTACCAATAGAAATACGACATTCTCTTTAATAATAATTGTAAATCACAAACTAGAGTGCGGTTTAGTTTCATTAACAGCTAAACAACTCCAATTTGCACCCTTTTTGAGTGTGAAAATCCCCCCATTTGAATGGACACCCCCAACTGGAGGTTCGGATTCATTTACAAAAAGCATAAATAATGTAAGCCAAAACAAATTTTTAACGGCACCATTTTGCACAACTGGATGCGCACAAATAGGGGAAATGCACCTGTTCTGCCAGATTTTCGCCCCTTAATGTCCCGGTTCACCTGGGCCTGGGTCAACGACCCATTTTGCTCGAATGCCTGGAACGTGTGAGTATTACCTTTTAATAGCATTAACTTGAAATATGCAAAAACAAACAGGCCAACTGACTAAATCAGGACAAAACGGAGCTGCAAATTGGCTGGTCACTGGGGCTATGTCGTTCTTCGGCATATCACATTTTGGGCGAAAGTAAAATATTTTTCAGCTGTTTTTATTTATAAAGATAGATATAATTTCATATTCAAGGAGTCTTTTTGTATATGGATCATTATTTGTCTATTTATCTTGACTTTTTAATTAGGTTAATTTAATAGTAATATTATTATATATATAGTACTTCTATTATTGTGATTGAGTTCCTGCAGTTGGTTTTATTTCATCTTTTAATTTATTTATCTTATATTTTTAAGATTTTATTTTTGTGTTCCTTGGTCTTTATAAATTTTTTATTTATTTTACATTTACAGATTATTTATCTATTATTGTTTCCTTGAACTTTGGTGTATATTTTTTTATATCTAAATAGTCTTTATTAAATATGAAATACCGAGATCCGAACTCTACTTCAATGGCCGAGTTTTCGTAAAAATACCGAAATATTTTAGTCTGGTGATAAAGAACAATTTTATCAAAGCGAGTTTTCTTTTAAAAGTTCATTTAAAAGTCGCTTTGAACCGCTATAAAGCGCATTCTGCCTTTGGTGAGCGCTGGATAGTCCGGACTGCAATTTCATAAATACAACCAAAAGGCCATCAGAGGGAAGCGTCCGGCCAGGCGAGCGCAGCCAATGAAATAAGCCGCTCCAAACCTGCAATCTTCCCGAATGTGCAATGGGGCGTAGAGTATATCATAAATATTTAGTCGGGCGGTCCATTAAAATTTATGTCAAAAAAAGCATTGGGGAAACAGCCGCGGATGGTATCGTAAAATTTTGTGCAGTTTGCATATACACTGGACATCCTTAAAGACAACTAAGCTGTGACGGACCCGAGGCTCGGGCTGAATCCACCCGCTCATGGCAATCAAATGGAATCCTCTTAATATCCATTGCCGCCGCAAACATGTTCAAATGTCACATTAAAAATGGTTGCTTCTGCTTTTGCATTAATTAAAACGGCGATCGATCGATATGTTTGTGCGCGCGTGGGGGCGCTGGGATTATAACATTTCTGTAAAATGCAAAAGTTGACAGAAAAATAATAACAATTGGCAGGCGCGAGTGTGTATGCACAGCCGATATCCCCAGAAACAGAAACATAACAATGCACAAATTGCACCCACATCATGCCAATTGGCATTATTGTTCCGGCCATATTGGGGGAGGTGCTCTCGAATATGACCCAACTGGGAGCTGCGGCTATAACCGCAATAATGGCACCGGAGTCAATGAAAATTAATTGTTGTTTTAATGATTCATTCAACGTTTTTCTGTTAATTGAAAAACGCATTAAGCTTAGCGTTCTTCACCCAAAAGCCAAGTTTTTAGCCTGGGCTTGCAAAGTAATTAACTTGTAAGGCTCTTTGATAGGGCCAAGAATTCATTAAAACTATTTTAATCGTCAATTTCAGAGAATAGCAACACTTAAATCGGGCTGGAACCAACTTTAATTAGCTATTTATTACGGTATTTTTGGCAAGTCTGATGCGGTATAATCCTTCATTTCCATAAGATAATTTTAAATATATAATGCCGTTTATCAGCGGCATCAGCGAAATAATTCCCTAATTTGCATTGCAAAGCAATATATAAAATCAAAATAAAGTCGTTACAAAAGGGAAAAACTAGTTTACCAGCTCTGTAAAACCCACATAATTGATTATAATAAATTAACATTAAATAAACACTGCGGGAATTGAAATCTAATTCGAATTGTGCAATCAACCGTGAACCTAATGAAATACCAAGATAAAACACATAATTAAATGGCAAACAATGGCGTAGAAAATATTTACACGGTGTTTGTATGTTCAAGCATTTATCCGGATTATTCTTCTTTAAAAGTAAGGTCGGACTAATGCTTGGATTTACTAAAACCCAATCAACTTAGTGGAACTTACTTAAAATACGATGTCAAATCCTATTTCATTGCATCAGCAGACTTAGCTCTAACTTTGTAGTAGCTGAGTTGTTTCTTGCAATAAATTAAGATTTGAAGAGCAACAACATTTCTTAAAGTTCAGCTTCAACAATGTTCTATAATATTCCATAATTTAGTTCCGAAATACTGTAAGAATTTTAATTAAAAATACTGTCTGCCCGAGAAGTGTGAAAACATATTTTTCTGATTTATTTTAGCAATGCACTTTATTTATGTTCTCATTGTTTGGACCCAACCCCGTTCCGTCTGCATAGTCAAACATTTTTGTTCACACAATTTTCAAAGTAGTTTTTCTTGTGAATTCATGGAATTTGCTTGCAATTTAAACTTACGCGTACGCTTCAGGAAGAGCCTGGCAGGGGGCTGGGAGTGTTGCTTGTCTGGATTTTATTTGTCACCGAACTACAATCCATTTAGTATCTGCAGATTTAAATGTGAATTCAACGTCCATCGGAAAGTGCGAAATCCCTTTGTGGTATCTCCTGGCCACGTGCTAATACAAGCAGCTAGTGTCGAGGACCTCCTACAGCTCAGCTGAATGGACCGACGAGAGTCCTTGGTGGCGTTTTCTTAAGACTCTTAGCTGTGCAACTTCGAATGCGACTTGCATCTGCATTGCATTGCTCATACGCCATGTGGTGTCGCCTGCCCGCAACCGGAACAACTGAAGATTATTTCCATTCCTTGTTGGAGTTAAAGCCAGAGATTGTTAGTACTGATAAAGTTTTAAAATCCTTATTAAGCTTATTTTTTGCACTCTAAGCTTGTTGAGATTGTGGTTCCCAAAAAAACATGTCCTTAAATTCATTTCATTGCAGAAGCAAAGTATTAAAGTTCTGAATCCAATATTGGTTAACCAAATAAATTAATCTTCACATTTTTTTATTACTATTATGATGAAGTATTTTTAGAAAGCATGAATAAAAGAATAAATAAGAAAATTTAAATAATATGGCTTGTCAATATCATCAGTGCAATGATTCTTCTTCCAAGTTGTTTTAAATAAATATTAAAAATACAGATATTCAGTCTGTACTCTTTATTATATTCCTTATTATTTATTGATTGTATTATCAAAGGACTTCATTTTGAGCTGACTAGTCCTCGAGCCTTGCTCCTTTGCCTTGCCTTCTTTTCTGCGAAAATCAACGAAAAGAAAAATGATTTGATTTTTCAATTAATTTGCAATGACTTTTGACTTTCAATGGGTTGAACATTTTATGCTTCGTCGGGATTCCGCCTCCGCCGTTGCTTTAAAATGATTCGTATTTCTAGTTGAGCTTTAAAAAATAATTCATTTGGATCGGAAATGATGAATAAGCTTATATAATTAGGTGTGTTTACTGTAGATTGGTTTGTCAGCTAATGAATAATACCACTAATTAAAATAGTTTCATTTTAATAGTTCAGTACTTTGTTGTAGTAATAATAAAACATTTGTTAATTAGATGTATTTTTTAATAATAGAATAAAATAAAGTTGCATTGAAAACTTTATGAAAGTGGCTGGCTGGCTTTGATGTCTTGACTCGCTTTGGTGTCCTGTTTGCTGATTAATGCACTCGGAAAAACAGTTTAAAATGTTTGGAAAAGCTGGCTTAAGTGCTAAGGAAAATCTTATTCAAAGTTTTGCATCTTAATTTTTGTAATGGAATAATTTTAAGATGAAAGTCATAGAACTGATTTTACTTCCCCTTCTTCAGTCTGCGATGACTTTGCTCACCGTTGCCGCTGCCATTAATTACCAAACTCATCCAAAGTAATTCTATGGAAAATTAGTTTAGGCGGGCGTGGCAGCCGCCTTCGGATGATTCAGAGCTGTCAGAGTGTGGATTGCTGTGGGTGCCGCTGCCACTGCCACTCTGCCACTGCAATTATTATGCAATTACTGGAGCGGCAGCCCGAGCGGCGTGAGGTGGCCTACACCAACAGCGTCCTGCTATTGGCCCTCGGAGGGATAACTACATAAAACTGTTACCTAAGCAACCTGCTGCACAAAGTTATGGCCCCACCTACCCCCAAGCCCCCAGCAGGAAGGCAATTTAGCGGTGGCAAAGCGGTTCCCACTCACTCCGCTCGTTTCGGCCTTTTGTCTTCTTTACGCGTCGTCGGTGGCTGTGTAATATTTTTCTTTCTTTTCCCGCCATCCGACTGGTCTTTTTGCGGGGCCCGCTGCATGAAGGAAAAGCTCATAAAACTTTTTCAATTTCACTTTAATTTCGCCGGCATTCTGCGCCGTCTTCATCGCCATCGCCATCGCCATCTTTTTGCCGCGCCGCTCTTTTTCTAGCAACAAAGGCATTTGGCGAATAGGCCTCTTCTTTAGTTGTATAAAAATTCAATTATGTGCATTACCTTACATAAAGCCGATATACACATACATATAGGCACTCTAAAAAACAGCCACTTTATATCTGTTCTTTTCGATCTCTAAGGGTGGCAAGGAGTAGTACTGTGAGTTTTTTTAACATCTTTTATTTTTTATTAGTGAAAAATAATTGAACAGTAAATGTTAAATACAATTTTTAATATTATTTATGCAATATATATTATTATTTAAAATATCAATTTGGCTTATCAATGAGGAATTAATACAAGTGCCAAATATACTTTCAACACTTATATTTAATTATTTATTATTATATATTTTATATGCTTAATTAGTATCCAATAGATCAGTCAAAGATACCTTAATTTCTTCGAAAGTGCAATAATCAAACATTAATTTATCTCTGTGTATCGAATTCTATACTTTTTTTCGAGTGCATATATTATGGACGCGAAGAAGGTTGGATGAATTTGTTTCTCGCCTTCGCCTTCTAATGACAATCAAATTAGCACCATTTTCCTTGGCGCCAAAAACTTTTTCCATTAAACGTGCTATTTTTTTCCTTCTTTAAACTTGCTTCAATAAATTGATTGAGCAAAGTTACGCTGCGTTTGGCTAAAAGCAATTTTTGTGTTTTATAGTTGTCAAGCTTCCAGCAATTTCAACTTGGACTGCACTTGGTCAAATAAACTTATCCATGGCAGGCACCTCTCCCACTCTCCCATCCCCGTTGCTAATCAAAATGTTTACCTCTAATTGAAGTTTCTTGTTACCGGTTTAATTTCGTGTTCATAATCTTATGCAGAACACACGATTAAGTCTGAACCAGCCCTTGGGGGTGGCACCGAAGTGGGAGGTGGGAATTTGAGATGTTAACTTGCCTTTGGCATCTACTTATCCGCAGCCTTGAGTTGGCCATACACTAATGGTCAAAAGTGTAGTTCAGTTCACTAAAGCTGCATATTTGAATAATGACTTTGCAATCAATCTCAATAATTGTTTTTTTTTTATTTCTAATAATATGATAAACAACTGATTTATGGAGACAAATTAGTGTAACTTAGTTTGGCTATTATTGGGATATGTAAGAACTATAGACTATTTATAATTGGTCAATAAATATTATAACTGAGATTTTTTTTAATGGAAATCCTAACTATATATATGGCCTTACAACTTCTAAACGCACTGTTACTTCGCTGTGCGGTTGAATTACAAACATGGACTTACATGGGGTATGGCCATCGCAAGGAGTTCATTAGTAATTAGAAATTTTAATGATCTCCGAAGGAGCTTAGACCCATCCTATGCATAAGCGCCCTTTCCGCCCCACTTCACTCTATTCCCGGGCACTCTGTATGCGGAGCCAAGATTTCCATTCAATAATTTATAATTTTTCAATCTTAACCAATTTGATGCCATGGTCGTGACCCAACTGGCAAACAATCTGAACGCAGATTCTTAGCTCCCTCCGCCTTCTTTTTCCCTGACTTTCGTTATCCTTGCCTTATTAGAAAGTAGAAAGTAGAGGGGAGCACGGTTGGGGGAGGGAACAAGGTGAAGCGATGGCAATGTCATCGCATCATAAACATGAATAATTGCGATGCTTAACGGGCGTTGAAAGCTCAGGAGACCTCAAAAGGAGACTGGGTTCCTCCTTCTTTATATGTTCCTTGCGCTTGTCGTGATATCCAGCAGTGAAGGGTATATATGCTTTCCTTAGAGAAATATATCACTATTTTAATGAATATAAAATCGGGCATTAAGAGAAATTATTATGCTGGAAGTGTTGTTTGAGTGATGGATTTATTTTAATAATTATATGCAGCTGCCGGAAAGTACCTATGAATTTTTAATAATTTATTTTGTGGTCTCCAAAGCATTAGGTATTTTTGTTTTTTATTTACATTATCATACGTTTATATTTATATATTTTATTTTCCAATCGCACTACTAACGGGGATCTGGCAGGTCGTAGCCCACAAATTTTCCTTATTTCCTATTTTCGTCCTTTGTGCGTTCGTGCGCAAGTTCGAAGTTGCCACAACTAGAAGGATGGGCTTGGATGCAAGGGGCATACATGAAAAGTAGCTTAACATTAGACAGGACGACATACGACACTTGTCGGCCAGTTGGTGTCCTTCGCATTCCTCCCCTGCAGCTGAAGCCCTCATTGACAGCCCCCGGGTGTGGCTTGGCCCTCCAAGTTACGGCGGTGGATCGGGGGGTCTAGTGATATGGATGGATAGATAGAGATGGAGTGCTGACCTAGTCTTCGTTGCTGCCCTCTCTGTATTTCTGTGTGCCCTGCATCGGATGTAAGCTCCTTCAGCTGGCGCTGCTTCCCAAACCCCCATTACCCTCATTGGTGCATTTGTGATTCGATTTGATTTGGCTGAATGGATAGATTATGGCTCATACGAGTGTACGTACATATGTATGTGCGTGTGTGCGGAATGTAGGTTAGTTGGAGATTGTATCGCATAGATGTGTGATGAGATATCGGGCGCAGACCAAAATATCGAAGCTATTTTCAGGCTATAATTTACCTTTGAGTTTTCCGTCTTCACAGAAAATGCGAGAAGTTCGTTTTATTATGCACCATAATTCATTCTAATCGAAATCTCTCAACAATTTTCTTGAAAAAAGTCTTGAGTGCTATAAAGATAATGCTTTGGCCAGGAAATATGAGACGATAAAGATAATTTAATGGGTCCATTAAGTATAATTAATTATTTATCCAACTAATTTTTGACAAGAGTCGAATATTAAGGGGTGGAGTTCTTAAAAACTAACCTACTTTCCTATTAACCCCCTTTATGCGATGTTAATGCGATTAGGAGCTCGTGAGAGAGATGGTTTCCACGTTCGAGAAACCACTTCAGGTGCATCTAATTAGGTTTCAGCAAACAAACGCCTGAGCCAATTGAGGGAATCGCTGACTGACTAATTAGCGGCTTTCCCACTCAGCGTCGGAAGGGTTTTAATTTCTAACTGAAACGTTATTCATAGCAATTGCCAATTGGATTTGAGTGTATCTGATGGGTGAACGGAATCGGAAAGTTTTTGTGAAACAATGACAAAAAGGCAATGGACAAACTTTGCTATTTCAGCTTTTTGTGCCGGAGAAATTGGAGGGTAGAGGGTAGAGGCTAGAGAGCAGAGAGGAAGATAGTGGTCAAATAACTAATAAAACTTTTCGTGGCATTCAAAAAGCGCATAGCACGAAATCCAGTTTTCACCTGTCTCCCAGAAAATCAACAAAAAAGTGGCAAGCGAATGGTGCAAAAACGCATGCTATATAAATATTTAAAAGTTGGAAAAAATACAACTTCGAGCGGGCGCGGCAAGAACAAATATAAATGGGAGAGAAAACTGAAAATAATACAAACTAATTGCCAGCCAAATAAAGTTTATCCAACGAAAAACTGTTATAATGTGTATAACATTTTTTCCTCTCTCTACTTTTCTTCGATTTCGTTTAAACTTTTTCAGCACCCGCTGGAAAACCCCGTAACGAACTTTCAGCAAATTGTGCGATTTTTTTTAGCCATTCGAAACTCAATTTTGGTTGGGATTAACGTTGATGTCCTATAAAACAGGCAACAGTAAAACTTTTAACTCCATAAGTTTTTGCGTGATTGGTCAAGATCAGGAAGACAATTTTGAAGAGTATATATCCCCAGGAAAACTTGTTACTTGCTGGGGATTTAGTGTTTAAAATCACAGTTCTTTTTGATTAAATCGGATATCGGAAAAGGGTCAGTTAGATGCCTGAGAGTAGTCAAGGATTTTTTAGACACCCAAGATAAACTAATTGTTTTATAAATAATATAAAAACAGCAAGTAAAATAACATTTTAAATAATAATAAAACCGTAAATTATATATTATCAAATTACTTAATAGTCAATATACTTTTGATTGCCACTTAAGACATCAACGATTAGTGTTCCCTTTACTGTCCCTTAGTATCTGGATCACCTTAAAATAAGTTGTTCCTGGCCCCCTTTGGAAATACTTTTATTAGCGTATAAAGCAATTTCGAACAGATTTTGCAACATAAATTATCAACAAGAGAAGCTGAGAGAGGGGAGACCAGAGCTCGCCAGCCATTTGCTTTTGGCCTCTCGCCCATCAATGGGGTGAACCCTTGACCTCCGCCCGTCCCGCCGCCTGACTCGTGACCTTTTTGGCAGCATTAAAAGTGATAATTTTCACTCACACATCGGGAAAAGCGGAGAAGCGGAGAGGGCGAGCCACTTGGAAGACTTTTATTATTTAATTTCACCCGGCTTGCGCTAATAAATTAAACTCAGCTCGACTAACGCCCACCCGTGGCACGCCGCCCTCCGCCTTGATTTTAAGTGAAATGAACAGAATATAGCACGTACGAGGGAAAACTCAACTGGGAAAGTGGAACTTTTCAGAAGGGATTAAAGGCCAATATTTTCCCTATTCGCTCCATTGTTTCGTGACTTTCAATTGGATTTCGTCATTGGCAATAAAGATCAGTTAAGTCTTACGCCAAAGGAAGAGACAAAGCGGGAGCCAAGCTTGTTTAAATTTGTTTAGATTCAATTATAGCAACGAGCATATATCGGCTATGAAAATCCTTTAAAATTTACTGTTCTAAAGAAAGGCAATATATAAAATAAAATTAAATATCTTACAATAATATACAAGATTGCCATTATCTGAAAACTGTTGCTGGTCTTGAAGCACCTTTATGGGTCAGCAGGATAATATGTACTCATGCTAACAAATATTATGTGTCAACGTTACAGATTTATAAGAGAGAGGTATCTTACTATTTTATTTTTATTTGAAGTGTAAGGAATAGTATTATTCTATTTTATAAATTAAGCTGTTAATCTTATCGACGAGGAAGAGTGAAACAGACGGGGTAATGGGCAACCCACTTACGTCTTGGCAAATTTACATATTAAATCTATTTTCAATGGATTCGCTTGTTCTTATCCATCCATTTTTTCGTTAAGGAAACTTATCTCTGCGCACATTCTATTTTCGTATCAATGGAACCATTATTACACTCCAGTCTGCCCCCATCCAACTACACCACTTGTGTGTCTGTAGTTTTCCCTTATTCCTGCTGCTGCAACTCTGCGAATATTTGGTTAGTGCCTGAGTGTGAGTGAGTATCTGTGTGCCGTACTGGTTTCGCATAAAGACGCAGAACTATCTGTATCTCCCCAAGTATGTGTGGCAGGGTACTCATACTCACTTCAACTGTCTCTTAAAGAGCACAGCCTCCATTATTTCAGCTGGGATTTAGTGTAAGCCTCTATAAAAGTTCCTTGTTAATAAAATAAGTATATTGTGAATGAAATGATATGAGTAATAGGTGCCTCAAAATAAAACCACAAGTTCGTATAATTTTTATAATTTTTGCAACTTTATTATTACTTAAATTTCCTTTTTATCTTGAGTGTTTGCAATTTGCGTCACACCACTTTTGTTTGATATAAACCATTAAATCAAATTGTGTGATTTCCCCTCATTAGATCACTTTAATTACTGATTTTTACTATATTCCATTTAGTCAGAATTTGTGTTCTAACGCAATGGGGCTTCATGAGATTTCGTTTTCGCTTTAATTGTATTGTTTTTTTTTGTTTGCCTGTTATGCAGCACTCTATATATTATTTATATATATTTGTGGTATTAATTTGCTAATTATGCTAAGTTTACACCAGTACATTAATACATAGTTTTATATTTATAGATGTATGTTTTGTGTCTGCACACAGAAGCTATAGACTTATACATTTTCAATTCGGTTGTAATTTGTTTCAGTTTTTCATTATAGTTCTCCTGTTGGTTTTACTGCCTCTAAATGGGTTTATATAATTTACAAGTATTTTTCATAAGCGCCGTTAAATTGTTTGCAATTTTCGCACTGCTTCACTTTAATGAGCTGTTCCATTGCTTAATTTTCCCTTTATGCTTTTTTTGCGCTCGTATCATTCTCGTTTTAATTACAATTTTGGGCAATTGGTTGTAAATGTGTATAATTCAGAACGAAAAAACGTACGGAGTACAGAAATAAGGGAAATTATGATGTTACTGCTCATTTCAATTGCCCTGCTTAACTCCTAATGGAATTTTTAACTAAGTATCTCGCAGTTTGAAATTTTTATCGCTATATAAAGAGCTTACTTGGTTTGTTTTGTGTGTGGCTTATACGTATATGCATTTAATTTTAATAGCTATATAAATATTTATTTAGTTACATAACAAAGTAGCTGCATGCTTACATTTAACAGTTTAATTTAATTCTGCCTTCGTTTGTTTTCTGTCCGACCAAAGTTTAGTTTACATTTTAGTTTGAGTTCAAGTTGCGTCTATTGTTTTGCTGGGGTAGTTGTACATATCTGTTTTCTTTTTACAAATATCCTGCCAAAACTTAAAGGAAAAGCTCCTTTTCACCTGTACATGATTTGATTTTACGGTTGCAATTTCTCGTTAAGCTTTTCCTTTGGCTAAAAACTATTTTCTCACCCCGTTTTTATTCGTATGGAAATTATTTGGGAGTGTTTGTTGTACATGCCCCTAGTTTATTTACACACAATACACAATTATAATTCAGTCTTTGGAAGAATAACATTCATGTTCTTTTTTGTATTTTACGCATTTATAATTCTCGTAGTTTTCCTATACTCTTGTCTACTGGAATGCCCTTTATCATACTAATGCCAACAGAAGGGAGAGTTGAAACGTGTCCGTAAGTTGGAATTGTATAGCTTTTATTGGTCCTAATTAGTTTCGAAATCTAGATGGGCATGGAACTAACTGAGGATTAAATTAAATAATAAAATATACTAGCTTTTGCCTCTGTGAAATTAATTAGAATAATATTACTAATGGAAATTATTGTGAGAATTAAAAGCTATTAAAGAAATGTCCTATGCCTCAAGCCACATAGATCTCTAAAAATAACTGCACTATCTTATGAAAATAATTAAAATTAGGGAAAGGAAAGACAAAACTATTAGTGTACAGTTTTCCAGGTTAGTTTCAGTTAAGTTAACTCTTCTTGATAATGACTTCGACAACAATCTACACTAAGTTAACTATTTACAGGGTAATTCTTGGAAAAACAACTAGCAACAGAGTTTAGCGATGAGGATCTGTGTGTATTCAATAGACACAGCTCTGGCTCCCGACACTCACTTACACATCTACATATGGAGACAGCCTGGGAAGGGGGTTCAAGGATCAGGGACTAGGCATTAGGGACACTGTGCGTTTAGAGGTCGCATTTAAAACGCACGGTCAATTAATGTCACACACGCAGCTCGTCCATCAGCGGATGTTGCTGCTGCTGTTGCTGCTGCTGCTGCTGCTGCTGGTGTTGCTGCTGCTGGTGCTGCTGCTGCGTGGTGGTAGCCACAATCACCGGCACTGTAGGCGGCGTCGGCACCACCAGGCCACCGGCCGTGGTCAGCACAGTGGTCATGCTTTGATTATGATGATTCTGCAAATGCTGCTGGTGGGTAACCACATGTTGCTGCTGCTGCTGCTGCTGCTGTGCGGGCGAGTGCTGCTGGGCCTGGGCCTGCTGGGTCTGCTTCATGCAGCTCTTTTTTGTCAGTGTACCGCACTGGTTGCCCATGACCTGCAGTGCGTGGGGCGGTGGCATCTGCACCACCCCCGAAACCCCCACGGAGCCGCTTACCGAGCCCCCGCCGCCGGGATCCTGCAGGGACTTCATGTGCTTCGGCGGCGGCGGAGCCCGGTGGGGTATGTCCGCGAACTCCGGTGGCGGCAGCTGGTGGTGCTGCATGGCATGGTGGTGCGAGAGTATGGTGGCCGGGTCGCTCTTGGCGTGAATGGTCAGGGTCTCCAGGTCGCCGCAGATATTGTTCGGCATCTGCCCGTTCTCCTGCCGCTTCAGCTTGGTCTGGGGTCGCGGCTCGCTGAGGCGGGTCTTGTCCCTTTGATAGTACACCCCCGCAAAGATCAGGACATTCAGGATGAGCAGGGAACAGCCTATGGCTATGGTCACACTCAGGGCCGTGGAATAGGCCGCGAATCCGTCGCTGTCCTGCGAGGCACTGGCGGCCCCACCACCGCCTCCATGGTCGCTGTCCATCATGTCATCCGGGTATATCTTGGCGCCGCCGTAACGAGTGCCATTCCTCTGCAGCGACGACGAGGGGGAACTCAGGTTCAGCAGGGAGAAGACCTGGTTGGTGAAGATCGTGAAGTTTCCCATGGCCGCGGCATTCGCAGCCCGCGAAGTGTACGGCGGGTTGAGGGGCTTCACGGAGGCGTCGCTGGGTATGTTGTTGTCCTCGTCGTCGTCGTCCCGCAGCTGGTGGTGAGCAGCCGGCACGTTGTCACCGCCCGGCTTGTGCAGATCCGGGATGAGGTTCAGCCAGAAGGAGAGGCGATGGGCTCGGTAGTGGTTTTTCAGTTTCGGTTTTGTATCTGCAGGGGAAATATAAAAAAAGAATGAAAATAGTATCACATTTTAGAGATTATATTAATTATTAACACTTAATTGGGAGTGATTATACTCTATAAAACTCTCTATAAATATGAAACTATTCTGCATTAATCTAAGTCATAAACCCAACCACATATTATTTATTTACTTTAGGTTGTTTAGTCTATGGATTCAGTACTTTTACTAACCGAAATTGAGGTATTTCTTGTGCACACTCTCGTAGGCCGTCCACTCGATGGTCTTGTAGCGACTCCGCTCCTGGCGACTGCCGTGCTCCGCCTCCATCTGCTCATTTGGATTGCTGCAAATGGACAAGAGAGAGTGCTTTATTAAGGTGGATAGGACTTGTGGTGGCATAATTGGGAACTGTGTTAAATACACTAAGAAATAAAGCGCTTGTCTTAAATAAATATAATATAGGCGGCTAATTAGTTCTGGTAAAGGAACCAAAGTAGTAATTCCGGTGTATCCTGAAGTGCACTTACCCAGTTCGCACAAAGTTGGACCAGTAGAACATCACCACTTCCGACAGACTGATTTCTGTTTTCGTGTAGTTGCGCGTGAAGTGATTGAAGCCGCCAACGAGCGGTGCACCGAAGATGTAGGGCAGGTCCTCGCCGTGAATGCAGCCCTGGCGCTGCAAAATGCCAGAAAACCAGACCAAATTAAGTGCCCGGCTCCACATCAGACCCTTAACTCTGATCCTATTTGGATTAATGCATCAGCCCCCCTGCGCTTTCACTCTGCCATGGCAAGTTCCATTTGGATATTTGAGATGAGAGAGGGTTGCTCGATAGAGGGAACAGACTCGGCAATGTTTATTAATAGAGGTCAAGTATTAAAGCATATGATTTCAAGTTGAATTTATGCCAGGAAGCGAATCATCAATCATTAAGATATCTTTGATTTTAAAGCCAGCTCAAGTATGTGGAATTAGGATTTACCTAAACATTTTATAAAGCATTAACCTTTAATCTGTACTAGGAATATAGATTCAAGTTAGAGGTACGAAAGAAACAAGTCCTATGCTAGCTATATTTGACTTTTAATTCATTTTAAATTGGCTTAAAATACATTGAAATGCCTAGTAACAAATATGAGTGAGAATTTATGGCCAAATATCAGTATACTGCTTAAGATCTTTTAATGAATCGTATATTTTCTCTAAATATATATGTATTTTATGAACCCAACTGAAACTCACCTGAGGATAGTCGCCGAAGCGAGTCTGGTAGTCGAACACATACAGGTACGAGTTGCGATGATCCGCCGAATGCAAATCCACCGTTTGAGCCGCCGGGGCCACGACCTGAGCATCGCTCAGAGCCTCCAGTGTTTCGTCCCTGCAAAAAAAAAGAACAACATTAAAGTCCAATAACAATTTTTCAATATTTTTCCCACTGCCGCCCTTCAGCGCGCCTGCAATTTTCCGGCTATTTTGCCATTTTCCTCCGCCAATCGAGCTGTGTTCAAGTGCGCAACTAACAAGCCACTTTGAGTGCTGCCACTTTCGTTGATGTGGCTCGTATTTACCTGTTTACCAAGTGGCGTCCTCGGCGCTGGCCTAAGCCTATTTCGGGTTTCATGTTCTCACCCCCCTCTCTGATTTTCCGCATTTTTTCTTATTTTTGTCTGTCTGCCCTCTTATTTTTTAGTTTGTTTAGCATTCGAAATGCACTAGCGTAAAATTTGAATAAAACCCATTTGGCGCATTTGCATACATATCTTTTCAATGCAGCAAAGATGGACCCGCCAGGAGGAGCTGGGCTCTGTGTCTCTTGGCTATATATCACTGGCTGTGTCTGTTGCCCATTAAAGGTTTAAAGTTAGGCTGAGACTTAGGGATTACTTAAGAGTGTCCTTTTATAATAAATTATACAACTAAGATGGAATATTTGGAATAAATGGCTGCATATTAAGAATACTCTGGAAGCCATATTGTATTTCTGCGAAAATGCAAATGCCGCCTTGCCTTATTCCGGTAAGCCCCGGCTTATCCCGCTCAACCCTCCACCTGCGATCAAGGCTCTCCGGAAAGGCGGCCCGTGGCGGAGTTGGAGCGTGAAACGTTTGTCGTGCTCCATTGGAGGCAACGTGACGCACGTCCGCACAACTCCGGCAACGATTTCAGCATAAGGCTGTGGAGCAGATATTAAGTATACGCCACGCGTTGCACTCTGGGAAATCAATTTGTTTGGGACATTCTTTGGAAATATGGAAATGTAATTGCGCATAAATTATGCAAACACAAATAAATTGTTTGAGGAATGCGAGGCGAGGCCAAAAATTCACGATACGAATGCATCCGGCGACGTCACTTTGACCCAGTCGCTAACATAAATATTGATTGGAATCGAAAGCACTGGCAAATCACACATTAGATGGGTTTTATGGGAGGCCAATTTGCATATCACTCATACGACCCGTTTTACGGGACAAATTGCACCCGGACATTATTTATGAGGAGTGGCAGGCCCGGCAGGCCCGACAGGCTCGAAGCGCAGCGAATGGACAAAAATTTGCATTTCATTTGGCATAAGATTGAAATCAAGATTCATTTGAGCCGCTTTAATTGAAACCTGCTGGGGCAGTGAGCACCGGAGCCAGGGATCGGAGCATGCCATTGCGCATTTAATTAAGAACGAAATATTTATTTGGCACACACGCACCCCCAATCCGCCTTCGACTCCACCCTTTCCACATCCGTCAGGACCCGCGCGGAGTCCCGGGGGGTTCGAGGGGCTCGCATACAAACGCAATTACTCACCGGATATTAATTGGATGCTGGACGGGCCTCTCCCAATCCGTATACTCATTGACAATCGTTGCGAATATCTCGTTCAAATGGAACGTGTACGTGTTGCGTACGTAGGCCTTTAAAATTCTCGACCGTCGATCCGCCTCGATTCCATATTGCACGTCGCCCGAATTGAAGCTGAAAAAGGCCTCCGCACGTGTCACGCCGGCCATCAGGTCGTATCTGCAAGAATGCGAATGAGGAATGACGGAGTCAATGCAGACACTCGGCATAAATGGTGATAATATGCGGTAATTTCAGCTTATTGTATATTGATAAATCGTGTTCTTAAGCCTGAAGGGAGAGCTCTGAGACTAAGCTATAGAGTTTGAGGTTTTCATATTCTAAAATGAAAAATATATCTTAAAATACTAATGTCTTTATAACTACTTTTATGAAATTAAATAACTTTAGTTCAATCAGAAATACTTGCTAAAAAAAAATATAAATATATGCCTTATCTATCTTATTTCTCATTGTGTAAATTTTTCATACAAAAAGGTATAAGGTGTAAGGTATCAATGTCTCCCTGGCAGAGGTGCGGCACCTGTGATGAGTTTAAGCCACCTGAACTGCTGATTGCAGTGCCCCAAAAATGTAGATTAACTCACACAGAACTGGGCAATTAAACAAGTCCCCAGTTAAAGTGTCCGTCTCTGGGATACATAAATTATGCTTCAGCAATTACAAATTTGAAACCAACAAATTGCATTCCTCAAGCATCAATTCACATTTATCTCCCTGCCACAATAACTTAGCCCCAAAAACTTTGGCCCGTCCATTTGTTAAACAAGTTGAACTGACCCCTGCAGCTAACCGCACTCTTGATAGATATAAAACTTGAAGCAACTGGGAAAGTATCCCTCAGCCAGTGGCCAACGCATCTACTTGCAGGATTTGTAATTTTGTATTTAGTTTGCCTACGCACAGTGGGAGCTGGAGATAGATACAGATACTGATACGAGTGGAAGTTGCTTGGCCTGCAAGTTTTGCTTTTTAAATGTGGTAAATTTTATTTGCTCTTTGTGGATGGTGTGTTTAATGGAATTCCTTTGGAGATATGCCACCGTCTGGGAGTGTGTGAGTGCACTAAATTGCTTTTAAATGTGCACAAAGAAACATTTATACTCCTTTGGCAGCGAGACCGACTAATAGCCCCCCGGGCATTGACAGTTTACAAAGCGCACCGAGATAAATTCATGTAGACCAACAATGCAGCTGCTGCACTCATGTCGGCCCGGCTCAAAGGACGGACATCAAAGAGCTGCAATTTTCAACACAAAAAGAGTTCTCATTAACTATTGACACTGCGTTTGATTGGCTGCTGGCATTCCAATTCTCTGTTAATTATCTATTCAAGTGCAGATCGCTCTCGTGCGTCGCCTTCAATTGCAGTTGGCTAGTGATGGAAGTCGCCTGGGTCTTGGTAACTATATGTACTTGTTTCGAATCTAAATTAGATGCTGTGCAAGGTTCCCTTCTTTATTATTTAAGCTAACAAAAATAGTGGCGATTCATGTGGTTCCTAAAATAAATAAAGATAATTAGTTTCCCTTTCAAAGAATCCAGGTAACTCCCATCCCTACAACTAACCTAGTTGCGGACTCAGCTGCAGAGCCACACATCAATTATGGAATCGCAGCTAATTAGCTGTTAATAATATATATTAACATTGTAAAATGGCTCAAAGACAAAGTGCATAAATCAAGGGGCCACTCCACTCCACTCCCCTCCGCTCTGCCATCCGCAGGACCCACAATGGCCGGCAGCGAGCTGAGCATTAAACAAAATGTAGCCCAACATTTGCGTGCCTAATGCGCATAAATTAATTATTCTGGATGCAGGTGTGTGGGAAAATCTGTTCCTGGCCTGTGGGTAAATCTTATCGCTGGCTAAACCGGCGGCTGTTAGAGGGTTCGTGCCGTGGCAAAAAGTCAGGATAAAACTCCTTTGACACCCAACTAGGCAGGCTCAAACTTGCCAAAAGATGTCGAAACTTTAGATTAATTATGGTCCATACTCAGCTTACAGGACTGAAGGATGCACAGGAAAAAATTTGAGATATTCAATGATAGGTTTAAGGACTAGTTGGACTGCCAAATAACAACAATAAAGTATTGTTTATTATACTAAAGCAAAAGCATTTATGATCGTAAATCCATTAAACTTAATTTAATAGTAACTAGAATCGAATAATTATATTTTTTTGTGTAATGTGTTTGTGTGTTTATAGGGCGTAAGAGTTAAGGTAAAAATAATTAAGCATTTGCTGGCCTGGCCCAACTTACCTTGACAACTTGTTAATGGCAGTTTTTCTCATTAATACTGCATTAATTAAAAAGTCCGCCGCATGTTGTGTACGCGTGTGTGTTGTTGTTCGTCCACGTGGGCATGTGTGTAAGGATACATGTGCCAGCCATCATCATCATCATCGCCAACACCATCGTCATTATCGTCGGCATCAGGAGCAGTTGGAAGTTGGGAGGCGGAGAGGGAAGTGAGAAAACATTGCATTATAATTTATTTTAATTATTCAAAGGAAATGAAAGTAATTTTCGAGGCAAGCGAAAACGCAGTCAGATGCACTAAAATAATTTTTAATGAATTTAATTAACTTTCTCGACCCGTTCTTACAAGCGTAGGAAATTAAAAATAATATTCTGTTTTAAGGACTTTCAGCTAAAGACTCCCAGTGGAATATATATTTCTAAGGTGCTTGCTTTTTATTATGAGTACTTAAAGCTCACTCAGAAAGTTAAGTTTAAATATTAGAGCATCAAACTTCTTGAGAATTTTGTAGTAAGGCTTAACAAACAAATATAAATACCTTAAACATAAACTAAATAATACTTAGAGGTCCCTTTGGTGACTCACTAACTCACCGATATTCTCCAGTTGTCCTGGAGTTCCCCAGCCCCCGGCAGCTGCGATTCCCGCCTCGCCGCCCAGTCCATTACCCGCCGCCGTCGAGGCCTGTGCCTGAGCCTGAGCCGCTGGCGATCCCGGGGCAGGCGGCACATAGTCCCCGCCGTCTATGACCACGCCGTCGATGCTGGGACCAAAGGCAAAGCCAAACTCCGGCGGCCGGATGGGGACGCTGAGCAGCTGGTCCAGGGTCTTCTCGCGCAGACACTTCATGAGGTGGGCGTGCGGGAGGTCGGAGGCGCAGTTCACGTGGTGGGCCACGATGGCCGCGTACTTGGCCGGATTGCTGACCAGCGACCAGGGCGCCAGGCCCGAGCCGGACATCAGGATGGCGCGATTGAAGAGCAGGCCTTTGGGGGTTAAAAACACAGGGAATAATATCAAAAAGTTGGCTATAAATTGTGTTTTGAATATGGGGAGACCGAAAGGCAAGCAATTTAATCTCAAGTCAGAAGATTTCTCACATCAAGATACGCACACTCTCCCCATAAATTGCCAGTTTTATCTCTGTGAGCCAAAATAAGATGGGAATTCACTCAATTCACTCAAGTGGCAGAGCCCCTCGTATGTTAGACAGTGTGGAGGCACTCACCCTCTGGTACGGCCATCGATGAGATGAGAAAGTGGACGCAGGCCGCCCCAGTTCCGTGGCCCGCCAGAGTGATGCTGTTGGGGTCGCCGCCGAAGGACGCGATGTTCTCCTTGAGCCAGTGCAGCGCCGCTATGATGTCCATCAGGCCGTAATTGGCCGGCAGCTTCGAGTAGCGGTCGGTGTTGGCGTTCAAGAAGCCTGCAAATAGCAAATGGCCAGGGGCGTTCGCCACACTTAATCAGCAGTTTTCCTTGCAAGCCCGATTGGCCTGCGAATGGAAATTTAATCGATTCGCCGCCCAGTCGTGCGGTTAGTCAGTCACTCAGTCAGTCAGTCAGTCGGTCGGCCGCCCAGCGCTGCGCCGCCTATTTAAAATGTCAAACGCAACTCTTTGCTGGCGCGCAAAAATGTGCAAAGTCACGCGTGCAAATCATGATGTCAGCACTTCCGTTTCCTCTGCAGCAGCAGAGGCAGGCAGAGGCAAGGCGGTGGCAGCAGGGGATTCGGTAGTTTCAGGAAAAGGGGTCGCCGCGTCGAGTGGTTGGCGCCAAATGAGGTCACACTAATTTTCGTCGGCGCATTTGAATTTTCACAGTGTTTTGGGCAGGGCACAGTGGTTCCAGCTACAATAATTTGGTTTAACCACTGAAATTTTCCCCTACTTACCCCCAGCAAGTAGGGCTCTTTTCCAACTAGGTAAAGTCTCTGAATATTTAACGGAATATAAATATTGGTTCGTGTTTTAGTTAAGTCTGCGCTTCAGTGTAACTAAATTAGTTAGATTATGGAATAAATGTACGCTTCGCTGCTGCTGCAGTTGTTTCAGCTGGCGCAGTTGTTGTCGGCGGAAGTGCAGTTGATGTTGAAAGAGGTTGGCTTAAAGGCTACAACTGAGTGCAAGGGACACGCGGCGAGGGGGCCCTATTGGCGGCACGTCCGCCTCATTGCGCTGACCTCTCCTGCCTGTCCGCACGTCCGTCCGTCCGTCCGTCCGTCCGTTTGTTGGTCGTCCTCGTACTCCGGTCATGCACTCGGCATATCAATTAGCATTAGGATGCGAGTGTGCGGAGCACTTACCCAGCACTCCGAGGCGATAATTTATGGTTACCACCAATATTTGTCCATAGCTGGCCAGCACGGATCCGTCGTAGGGATTGCCGCTGTTCCATTCATACGATTCGCCGTGCACAAAGACCAGCACAGGATACTTGGCGGGACTTCCTCCGCCGCCAGCCGATGAAGAGGATGATGAAGACGACGAGGAGGAGGAAGAGCCGCTGCTCCCACTTCCCGACGAGGAGGACGACGAGGAGGAGGAGGAACCGCCCGAGGAGTCACGCGAGCCAACTGCAAAAAATACATAAAGGAAAAATGGTTGGTTTTAAGTATAGTAATGGTAACTAAATCATTTATTCTGTAGAGAATATATATGGACAATGGTTTATAAAATCTTGCTTACATTTAGTATAAAAAAGAGATGCTTCCACAGATTTTCATGAGTTAAGTAGAACCTTAAGAGATATCTATATAATTCACTTGATTTATAATCGTCATACTGCATTCTTTCAGTGTACCAGAACCGGAAGAAATGCTAATTGACAGCTGCTCAGTTCAAGAAAATGACGGACGCCAGTGTATAATGGGAATGCAAAAATTGATTGTGTTTCCGATGGAAGTCCTGTTGGAATTCAAGTTAAAAAGCGGGAAAGCAAAGGAGATTCACAGACTATGCCTTTAAGCCTTCGGCTGAGTGGCCAAGCCATTAATCAAGCCGGTGTAAGGAAATAGGTAAACAGGGCATTAAATCAGGCTTCCTCCCTTGACTCGATTCCGGGACAAATGAGTTCCTAAGCCTCGAAAATAGGCAAATTAGACGTAAACAACTCTTTTCCTGCCTGCATGACGAAAGCCCACAGTCATCGATGGCTCTCCTGGCTCAGTGGATCCTAATCGCAACGGACACGTTTCGGAGCTTAAGACATTTTAGTATTGAAGGGATTTCCCTCGTCCTGAAAGGGGACCTCTTGGCGTCTGGTAAGCCCTAGATATGTGTGAGCCGTTGAAGTGGCACATTTAAGGCTTAAGGTGGGAAAGTGGTGACTTGCGGAGGGGGTAGTAACTTCATTTTTTGAACAGGAAATAGGAGTATTAAGCCAATCACTATCCTTTTTGTATAATATTCCCTCTCAATGATAGCTTTAAAGCTGCCTGGAAGGAAAAGTGATGTCTTAACTTTAAAGCAACATCCAAGTGAAACTAAACTAACTTCGCAGCGGAGAACACAAAATGCAAACATAAATTTATCTACAGAGGAGCAGCAAGCGCAGAGGGGCAGTGGCAGCGGGGCTGGGGCTCGTGCAGCTGCATCTTTGGCAGATACATATCGCATGTATCTGAGCACACGCTTGTATCTGAGCTAGTCAGCATCAGGCCGAGCCGCCCAGCGCCACCCACCGCCGAACAAAGGGCACAACAACAAGTACAACAGAGCAATATGAGCACGGGTTTCTCGCCTGCTGCCCACATAGAAAGTTCGCTCCTGGAACAAAAGGACCTGCTTATCAAAGCGGAAAAAGAGTTGGGGCGAAGAAGGGCTTTGGAAATGGGAAATGGGAAATGGGGGGTGACTCTGCTGCCGAGAGTTAGAAGAAGTGGCGAAACGAGCGCCGTATAAAGGCCAGAGGAGGAGGGCAAGTTACTGTGTCAGTGACTTTTATAAATAGCGCGAACAAAGACTGACTCGTGGCACGTGTGTGCACCGCAGACGAAGAATACGGCGGCGGCCGGGGATCTGCAGCACACAGCATATAGATACAGATACCCATTCAGACCTGGCCAAAAACCACGCCAGAACGGGGCCATGTGTGTTAGCGTGTCACCGAATGGAAACCAATGTCAATATCTGTGAAAAATCTTTGCGCCTCCATGTCACAATTTTCACACTTCGTGCTAGTTCAGTGGGTTTGCCTAAAATCTCTGTTTATATCTCAGCTAAAGGCCTATATTTAGTACAAATGAAGTTCATATTATGTTAGCTAATAACTATCCTGACAAAAAGTATAATATTCTAGGCATTCAGGCAACTTGCTAATTGAGTACAAAGCAGTTTAGTTTAAGATTATTACTCGGCATAATTGCCACAAATTTCCGTATTAATTGTTGTGGAACTATGTTAACTGCAACAACCTATAAGTTCTAGCTGGCCGCAAATATTTAGACCCCCTCCAGTCATTACAGTAATTTGGGGCCAGAAAGGTCTTTACCAGTGAGAGCGAGGTGCGGGGAAAGCCACGTAACATGCAAACAGCATTTAAAACTTGTCCCCAAAACTTCCGGCCACCCGCACAAAAACCCGGCCAGAAACTTTTGTTGTCATTTCAACAAAAATGGCGACGTTCCCTGCAAGTTGCAGCCCCCGGGGATGCTACTTACAACAACCAGAGCTAAAGGAATTAAACTTTTATGACTGCCCCCGAGAAGAAGTCAGTACGTATAGAGATGCACTGCAAATAAATATTATCCCAGAAAATAGAGGCCACTTCCATTAGAAACTGATAGATGTTAATATTAAATTTATTAACTAAATAAAAAATATATTATTAAATAAGTACAAAATATATTCCGAATCGCTGTTTTCAAGGCTGTTTTGGCCACATTATGGTTATTCTAAATTTAGCTTTGTCAAAAAATTAGAACATAAAAATGACGACTTAAGGACCCAAAAATCCGCATACTTGCGGTCTTCTGGAGAGCATATTTTGGCCAAAAATGGAATGACAGCCAAAAGCCATATATATTCCGAATCGGCGTTAAAATTCCAATTATTTAATAATAAAATACCTAGAAAAATGAGAAATAAAATTTTTGCCAATTTTTAAAAAAATGATAAGGGGTTACATCATTAAAATTGTCAAAAATTGACTAAAAATTTATTTCTTTTAATTTCTAAACTCAATATGCAGATTAATTTACCAAATAAAAACTAACATGCGAAAGCTTTCCGAATTGAAATTAAGGCGGTTTTGGCAAAGTTATGGATATTTTTAGCTCCGACTTGTCCAAAAAATTGGGGTATTAAAATGTCGACTCAAAAATGCGAATATTTGATGTCTTCTGGAGAGCATATTATGGCTAACAATGATATGATAGCCAAATGCCGTATATATTTATTTATTTTCTAAAAGCTGCTTTCGATACCTTAATTTATAGTGATAGATATTTTTTAAATTCGAAATTGTATTCATTTTTATTTTTGACAATACCGATCTTTCTATATCTTTTAAAAACGATTAAGTATAATAGATAATTCTCTGAAAAGTTAGTTATTTAATATATATTGAAAATTGTTATACTATAGTAATTTAATTCGCATACCTTCCTTCTTTTCATTATTTTCCCAAAATATTTACTTAAATATTAAGCTTCATCGAATTTATTACTTTCATTGCAAAATTTGCTAAGTTTTACTGTATAATTATTAAATTTATATATGTTTTGCATATGTACATGTACATTCTACTATTCCCTATTTTCCCATATTTATTTTCTCTGTGCTTTCAAATTCCAGACAGACATAAGTTTAGCCGGGATCCGCCCCCGAATGTCTTGCCTTAAAAAACTTGTACAATAGTTTTTGCTGCTCGGAAGAAGTTTGCTCCGCATAATTTCAGCAAATGTAAATATTTTGTAGGAGCGCGCGCTACAAATATGTGTTTGTCGGAAAACTAATGTGCCTTTCGGGGCCCGCAGTCGGGCTTGTTAATAAGTTGAACATGTTTTAATTTACATGCTCACGCTTTTTGCGCCCCACTGCTAGCTGCTGAGTTTGAGCCATTTATCTGCAACCGGCAAATCACAACTTGGAAGTCAACTTTTGGGGGCAGACGCGTCCGCCAGAAAGGGGGGCAGAAAGTTGCCGCTCCGTCTTTCGGTGCGGTGTCAACAGTTCTGTGTTATTTTGACTGGCATAAATTTAATCATATTTGTGGCATGTGGCAACTGTGCGCCTGCCCCTTCCCCCTCTATGCCAGCTAATAGCAGACATTTTCCAGCAAAATGTTACCAAATTTCGGCTGTGTCTGGCTAAATGGAACCAAAGTGATTGACACTGCTAAGCCAGTGCTCTCATAAAGAGTTCTCTCATTAAGGCCAAGATAAAAGGATTAAGTATGACTTACTCAGTGTGATTTAAGCGGGAAGTTAAATTATTCAAAATGAAATGGTTTTATGCTAATATAGTGCCTGGCAGTTGCTTAGAAATATAACTTTTGAAGTGAATAATTAGAGAGCTATTTTAGGAAGCCACAAAAATCCAAAATGAGGTAAATAAATATAATATTTTCAAGGTAATTTTTGTTTAACTCACATTATTTCCATATTCAAATAAACCGCAGTGTGGGTAAGCTAATGCTCTGAATTGGTTTACTTTCCATGTTGATTTATATAAAATAATTCTTTCAATTTATTTATTTTCCATGTATTTATTTATGCGTTCATAAATAAATATTTAAATATCAATATAAACTTTGCTAGTTTTTTTTTTAAATATACAAAGGAATTTTGTTCATGCATGCACACACATTTCTCAACACCTTTTCTCAACACCAAAGTTTAGTTGACAAACCACTCGAGTATGTAGAGCAATTTGTTGATAATAAAGTTGCTGCTATTGAAATTCATTTTCAAGCATGCTCACACAACATTGTATTGCTTGTTTTATGGCACACACTTTCACACCCATAACAAAACCAAATAAACAAAAAAAGTGTAGCAAACTAACAGCAGGAGAGCAGGAAAACCGAGTTCGGAAAACAGCCTTCAGGCAACCAAAACCAAAACTAGGTGAAATCAATATCCTCAACTCATTTTGCTTGGCCTCCTGGCAGCCGCATTGTCGTCGTAGCCCCCAGACTCTCAGACTCCCCGACTTTCTCCCCCCTGCTCTGGAAAAACCCTTTCATTTCCTGCTCGCCACACAATGCTACTTGTGCTCGACGAAAGATGCTGAAAAAAACAAAAAATCTAGTTCATTTCGTTTTATGGTAGTTGGTAGAAAATTTCATTTCGTTGAGCTTCAAGTTTAGTGTCGCCCTTTGTTACAATTCAAGTATATTTTCAAGCATAGCGAATTCTGGTCAAATGGAATTTATTTTTGGGAACCTTGAATGGAATAAGGTTGCATTTGTATGAAATTTTAAATTGGTTGCTTATTCAGATAGTTATATTTCTACCTGGTAGGTAAATTAGTCAATTAGTGACGAATAAAATATATACTTTTTAAAGAGTTTCGCCTTAAATCACATCATACAAATACAGGCCGAGCTTAAAGTGCTTGTTCTACAAATTTCTGATCTCCTTCAATTTATTTTCCACATCCTTTTCAGCGCTTTCCTTTTTGTTTCCAGCTTTTTATCGATTTAATAAATTGCTCGGTCGCCGAGGCGGCGTGTGTATGTCTTCGGTTTAAGGTTCATTGGGCCCAGTGTTTGGAAAAATGTTTCGTTGGTCCGCCGGAGTTATCCAGGTGACACAGTTACGGTCACGTAAGTTTTCGTTTTCTATCATTATTTTTTCGACATTTTGCACTTTACGGCCAGCCCAGGCGACTGCTCCTCTTAACTCCTGAATCGAACCTGTCCCAAAGTGTTGTCCTCCTCGCTGCTGGCTAGGTTGGCTAGGTGGTGAGTGCATTTCCAGTTCCGTAGTTTATTACTTTCGCTTAAGTTTTACTTTTTCCTCCCTTTTTTATGTTTTCGATTTGGGGAAACTTTTCAGCTGTGGACAAATGAATGGAACTAGTTGGCAATATTTCCAATATTTTCGGTCCTTTCCGACTGCTCCTATAGTTAAAATGTTGACTGCGTTGGGGGGGCTTAAGAGATGTTGGAGGATTAACACAAACGTGTTTGGGGCTTTCGAAATTGGACCACACCGAGAGCTGTAAACTTTTTGGCCAACAGAAGACCGATAAGTGAAGTGAATAATTCAGTTAGCAGACAAGATATAAATGGGGACTTCTGGTTCTGCTGTGGGTAGCCAGCCGGAGGCGGAAAAAATTATTGGCCAAAAGTCAATTGGTTCAAATACCAATTAAAGTTACTGCGGTCAGTTGGCGAAACTTAATTTTCCACTTAGTATTTGTCTCAAATTGCATGAGTGAGTAGGCAAATGTACTCGTAAATGCAAAAAGTCATTCAAACTTCAAGTTTGCCGGCAACTTTTCTACAATTTGTGCGAGCACAAAGTTTCCGAATAGTTCCCAGGCAAGTTGAAAATGTTAAGGCTTAAACTCAGAATGGGGGCGGCCTTAAGGAGGGGCAGCAATTCATACCTAAATGAGCCATCTAATCTCGAGTAAGCGGGGGCCCGATAATGTTAATAAACTCGCCGGATACATTCGCAGCACTTAATATATTGCACGTACTTGGAGAATATATTAGATGGAACCGCAGGAAACAAAGCAAAATGTCAAAAAGCAAAGGAGAGATGAAATTATGATTTCGTCATGCAAAATGCGGCTAAACACTCATAAATAAATACACACACGCCCATAAGGGCTCGTAAAAGAAATATGAATGCGTCGGCGGGAGAGGAAAGTATGAAGTTATCACGTGACTCCTTACGCACATTGCACGCCATAAATTACAAAGTACTTTGCCCGCCAAAACTCAATTTACATTCACACAAACCACACACAAACACACTCCGGCAAGGAGACACTCTTACACTGAGAAATCAACAATAATGAATAAAGTATATTTATATATTTTGATAATATTTAACGTGATCTACTGCAATAGCTTATTTTTATAGCCAGTTTTGAACACTATCCCTATTTCTGGTTAGATATTTTAAGCATTTTCAGTAAATTATAAATTCCCATAGAAAAAAGATTTCAATAATAAATTCTTGCAAGTATTTATGTGTAATAATTATCTTAATAAATGTTTCCTATAAAAGAACATTATTTTCACACTATTTTAATTATTTAAGACATTAATCCTGTGTCTAACAGACTACCTTTTTTTTTATTAAAACTCAACTAGTTTTTAAGTTCAGTTTCCCAAGATACTCCTTAAATCTGTCTCGGCTAAGCGTTATTAATTGTGCTTAACGATATGTGTCGCGAATAGAACTTGTTATGTGGAACATTTGCGTTTTAATATTTTTTTCTCTGTTTACACACACAAATGCCCTTTGCTCCTCGCTGATAAGCCCAAAGTGAATGAGAAAAATGCGGAGGAGAAAAGCTACAGGAAAATGCTCGGGAAGGCGGCGGCGCAGGCAAGTGTGAAGAAAAAATTGTTGCATTAAATTAGGCGCACACAGCAGCCAGCGGAGAGTGGAAAACTTTACGATGCGTCACTTGGCCCAGGCCACACTTAAATGCCGATAAATCATTAAAAGAAAAATAAGAGGAGAGAGCCGGGAAGACGAGCCGAATCGAGTCAAATGCAAATGGAAAATGCTGCTTCTGCCAACTCTGCTTGGATTTTTGTTCCTTTCGGCCTTGTTGCTGAACTTTTATAACCCACAAAATACGATTTTTATTGCCTTGGCCCCGTGGCATCGTCTGGCACTTCATAAAAATGTAAAATATTATGATGCCTCCGGACACGTTCGCTCAAAACGCATTGTGTGAGATCCTTTCGATTTCCCCCTCTCATATTTGCTATTTAAAAAGTACAAAAAACCCCAGCGTAAATGGCAATTTCTTTCGAAATGTCATCGAAAATGTTACTGGTGGGAATCATTTGCCTTTTGGGTTTCTTTAACGATGCACTTATCCCAGCACCTGTTACCTCCAGCCACTCGTTCTGCCATTTGCAAGCTAGTTAAGCACATGTACCGACTTAATGTAAGCCAACTCCTCGCACACACACGCGGCGTATACGTAATAAATTGGTCCGCAGGCCGATCGCAAGTGGAGTCGGTAGCCGGCAGCCGGGACCTGGGGCAGGAACAGATTCAGACTCAGAAACAGACCCGGGCCACTTAATCTTAATGCATGCTACCGCTTAACCCATGCATCAGCTTAACTTCGGCTTAAGCCAGCCAGCCAGCCAGCGTTCTGCATACGAGTGCACAGGTGAGAGTGCATTTTAACGAAACCAATATGCGGCAGACACCTGACTTCAAAAAAGAATTGTGGGCGAAAAGCACTTCAAAGGGCAGCGATGCACAGGGGAGAAAGCGGTTTAAATACATTTAAGCTCATAACTATTCAAAGATATATAAAATCATAACTTCTCATAGAAGCAAAGTAATTGTTTTCGATTTCTTATATAACGCATCAAGAAATCCGAACATATTTATTATCCTAAGCTCCTAATTCTTTATTATTTTTTCAATTAGCCTTTCCGCATCACTGTATTTTCCCTCAGTGTGGATCTGTTACGGGAAGATAAGTGTCTGGTCCAGAAAAGACGTCTCGCTGTGGCCCCTGGCCCTGAATGTTGTTGCAAATTGAAATATGCAATTTGTCGTGAGAGATTTTGTGTGGCTTTGCCGCTGACTGCGACTGCAGCTCCTGCTGTGCTTGGTGCTTGGTGCTCGGGGCTCGGTCCGCCTTTCCGGTCCTTTGGCCCTTACTTTACCATTCCCTTTTCAATTTCAACGTATTATCGGTTAACAACATTATGTCAGCGTTCAGGCGTAAAACTGCTTAAGAAAATTGCTAAGAAGGGGGGAATTGGGAAAGGAACGGGCGAAAAAATGGCGAATAGAAATTGGTTCCAAGTCGTTTTGGAATCGGAGCAAGTGCTTTGCCACCTTATCAGTTTTCTTTTTCTCATTTTCCCACCGACCCAGTGCAATTTATGATGATCGAGGGGCGAGGGAAATCTGCCACATAATTGCGTTCCAGTTACATTTTGTGCACATTTTCCATACACTGAAGAAAACTGCATAGATCGAAGTAGAGTTCTAAATCAAGTAAAGATTTATTTTATTTTTTTAAATTTTGTTTACTAGGAGATAGAAAAGTACTGTACCTGTGCTTAAGCTGCAAGAGAGTACTCATAATAATCTCTCATTATAAAAGCTTCTCACAATGACTTACACCCATTTTTATTCCGAGTGTAAGCGTTGAATTTTCTGCATTTGTTGCTACATCGTAAATGTGTCATACATTGTGCCCGGGACACCGGGGCGTATGCATAATGTGAACTATTTACACTGGGGGCTTCCTCGCATTTTATGCTGCATTTTAACGACTCCTGTGAAATTTTCGCTTTGTGCCAGCCAAGGAGCCGGAGGAGAAGTCCGCACATAATTGATGGCCTGCACATGGCAAGCAAGCTCATCAATAACTAACATGACGTATGTGTTATAAACAAATAAGCAGCAAAAACTCATCCATCCTCGGCATCATCAATATCCGCTAGATATGGCGAAAAATTGTCAAAATATTAATGGCCGTCAAGTAGTTCGCCTTGTTGTAGCAAATTTATGTCTATTGCTACAACTATTCGAAAGCGTGTCTTCCCTTACTGTTTGCTTTTTGCCTTCTGCCTGGCCTCTTTGATTGATAAATTTACTTTTACGGCTGCCATTCTGCCGCTTGTGTTCCTTCTCGCCCACAGGGGGTTCGAAGTCGAGTGTGTGTTTGTGTGCTGGCCATTTTCCGTTATGGCTTCGTTAGTAAATTATGGCCACTTCCGTTTTTGCTGCTGTCTAATAAACTGAGCCGTCATATGTTGTGCGTAAGTGTGTGCGCTATGGCTTACTTACGGGATTCCCGCCCGCCAGGCCGCCGGGCCGTCGGGCCGCCATCCTGCCACTCTTCACTTTTGTTTGGCCACCGAAAACAAATTGACGTAAGTCGTGTGTAATTTATAATGAAATATTATATACGCTCGTTTGGCAGTTAGGCAGTCAAGTGTACTGAAGGTAATAAATGACAATGTGTGGTGTGATAGCCGCTCCTCTGCGCGAGTTCGGGAAGTGCCAGAGGGTGGTGTCTTCGGAGGCAATTTAATCTGTGTCTTCCACGAATCAAGAAGCGGAATCTCTAGATTAGATTTGACAGTTGATTCGCATTACCCAATCGATTAGGTCTATTTAGAGGAGGTTCTTGGAAATAAGCACTTGGCGGCTTTAACGGTGAGTATCTATTTATAAGTTTTCTCAAAGTTTACGGGAAGCCAGGGAAGATGTTCTAATAAGACAATAGAAATTATCGGCTATATTATTTATTCCATTTACAAAATGGGCTTTAAGTGCTTTCTATAATTTGTTTAGTCGTATAAGTTTCTTATAGGCACTTTCTGAAACTACTAAATTTGCATTTATATCGAAAAATTCATAAATGTTCCAGCTCAAACACAAAGCCCTTTTATTGAATTTTTAACCGTCACAAATTGCACAATCCCTGCCATGATTACCCGCCAAACTATCAAACTGCAATTTTGTTTGCACTAAAACCCGGATTACTTTGCGTGCAGTTCGTAAGGCAAGGCGGGCAGGAAATCTTAGGCATTTTTTTCCCTACACGTATTAAGAAATGCCCGAAAATGCACAAGTCAACTGTTCATTTATCCAGTCGTCTTGGGGCCCCAGCTCCAAGCTCCTGCCTTGTGTGTTTGCAAACACGCCGCATGGCGGGGCATGTGTCTAATGCACTGCTAGCATGCAAAATGGCAGTCAGTATAACGCCCTGTAATTAGACTATGACACGCTAAGTGCACAAACACAGGGAAAGCTGGAGAAAAACAAGGAAGGAATATCCGGGACGGGGGAAGGAAATGTCTTGGGGGGAAATGCTTCAAGTGCATGCAATGAAAGTTACTTTTCCGCCTTTCTTTCGACGGACTTCTGCCGTTTGCAAGTTTCTATTTGTTTTAGTTTGGCACATTTTCTATTTCAATTTGCGCCGCCCGGAAAACTACGGTAATCGGTCGATAAAGATAGGAGCCAGAAAGAGCAAGCATTTATTATATGTTCCTCACCCATTTTGCAAAGTATTATTTGCCTTTGTTTGACCAAACTTTGCTTCAGTGTGGCTACGACCAGTTTACAGCTAGACCCCATTGGGAATTCTAATGCAACGCAAGACTCCTGGTATGCCTTGGAACTTGTTCTTAGATCTAATATTTATTATGCCATTAAAGTTTTATTCTGGCTAACAAACAAATTCACATTCCTTAAAGCTTCCAAAAAGGACACTAAACTTTGTCAACTGTCAAGTTGAAGACCCAAAGGTGGAAGCGCATGGAGCCAATTATGAACTTTGACTTATCAATTTCTTGGAAAATGACCGCACACTCTGAGAACGGACACATTCTGTTGGTCACACTTAATGCGCAATTTAAATTCAATGCCTTGAATCCATTTGCTTTTGGGGCTCTTTTTTTTCTATATGTACAGCACGCTTCCGAGGGTCAAGTGGCCATTGAAAAGGTGAACTCTGTTCGACCATTTTACCGAGATGTGACAAATTTTTGATGCATATTTTATGCCTTGGCTCTGAGAGTCCAGGGGACCGTCTACGTGTTCGTGTGTGTTCGGTTGTGTTTGCCTGTGCGTGTGCGGGTGAGTGGTTGAGTGTTTGAGTGTGTGTGGTGGTGCCAGGGTTGATAAAACAAAAATACATATTTCACAAGGTGGCTCTGGGTGGCGTCTGGGCTTGGTCCGAGTTAAAAATAAGGCCGGCGCTTTAAAAGCGCAATTTTCTGTGTCAATATTGAATATTTAAATTTGCATGAAAAGCGAAATATAAATAAACCAAGGGCTGCTTTTCAACCGATGCTTCGAACTTGAAGTTCTCTGCACAGTTAGGACAAAGCTTAAACAGGCACGTTTAAAAATGTATAACAAATGAACCAAAGATAATTGATTTTATTTACAAAAGTGTTTTATTTAAAAATAAATTAATGCCGGGAATAGGCAATATCAACTTTTTAATTATGTTAATTTTCCCTAGTGTTATATTGTTTTTTATAATATAATGTAGAAGTATGTAAGCATAAAAATTGGGAATTTCCAGAGTTGAGTTACAGGTTCAGGTCAGATGAACTTATATGTCTCATTTCAATTCATTTTAAAGAATTTGCTGGAAAAGAAGTATGAAAATATTCTGAAAATATGGAAACATGTCAAAAGTGCCATGCAACATTGTTTCGCAACAGTAAAGAACAGAGAAATTGGGAAAATGTCGCACACATGCTCACAGTTACTCACACACTCACAGGCCCAAACACAAATGGCGGCCATCAGCAGAGACTTTGCCTCTCATACATATTGTAGATTTATTGATAGCGCTCTTCGTTCGCAAACCCAAACACACAACCAAGTGTGCAGAACACAAATATACACACGAAACAAATTTAAGAAGGAAAATAATTAATTTTATAGTATTTTCTACTATACAATTAAAGCAGTAATGTTCTCTGTCCACTACAAACACGTGAAATCAAAGTAATTACTCTGAACTACTCTTGTGCAAGTATTATAAAAACCAGCCTTAATATTGGAATATTTATTTTTCAATCCTAAGAATATTATTAACCTATTTACTTAACATTCAAGTCATAATAGTTTTATTCTCAGTGTGCAGACGCACATAAATACGAGCACACACACACAATCACCATAAACGCTTTCAGTTAAAGTCAATATGTAGTCAAGCGCTTCGTTTATAACACAAAGTTGACAAAAGTTTCCGACGCCCTTTTTTCTGCCAGCCGCATTTTTTGCGCCCAGTATTTATGGGCTTCCATCGTCACTCGTAGGTAGTTGTTCCAAAGTTATTGTAGATGCTAGATGTCTGTGCTGTGCTGGCTGTGTTGGCAAAGCCTAGGAAATTGCAATCGCAGCCAGCAAATACAATCAGCAACACAAACGCAGACACAATCCCGTCGGAGGAGTGACTCTCTGTCTCGGCGAAGGAGTAACGCAAAATAAGCGATTTGATGTATGTATCTGTGTTCCATATGTCCTGGGAGTCCCCTCCCGATGGGAATCGATTTGTGGAAGCTCCTTTAAGCCCTGATTGCAGGCTGAATAGATGCAAAGACGATAACTCATTGCTAATTGGAGAGATATTGGAAGGGTATTGCCAGGGGAAAAATAGTAGCTATCTATCTAAAATACTATTTATTTTCATTATCATAAATATTTATATATTATAGAGAAGCATTTAATGCCTCTCCTTATATCTGTTTATTTATTTTTTAGCTGTAGGTTGCTTATAATATTACAAACTATTAATTAGATAAAGAATATTATTGTGTGATCAATCAGAATTTGGTTAGAATGATATTCAATATGTATCGAAAATTTGAACTCTTAGCCCTGCAAATGGAAATTTACAATTGCTGGAGTTTGCTTGGCTTAAGAGTTTTTCTGTCATTGAGAAACCAAGTTAGAGCTTTAAGATTTTCAATCAGATGGTGATGGAAAACTTTGAAAACTTAACACTAAATGGTATGCAGGAGCCGGGGAAATAATAAATGTAATTTCAAATTTTTCCGGTTCCATCTCCCGCGTTTCGTTTTATATTCTGTCTGGCGTAAGAAAATGAGCAAAGTAACCTCATTGTGGTCTTTGTCTGCCTTTTCTCTTCCACGACAATCTCATCCAAGTGCAATATCTGGCGAGAAAATTTTCCCCAGAGCAGACAAAGTAAAAAGTTTACTTATTTTTCCTTCCTTTTACTCAGTATTGTGCTTTACATTGTTTTTTCTTTTCTTTTTTGGTGTTAATTTAACTACTGTATAAAAAGAGAAGGAGCAGCGGTAACGTGCATCTATATTTAGACAGTTCGGGTACATAACTCTTGCATGGTACCGGCAGCGGAAAATGCGATACAAAAAACTGAGGAGAACTTCATTTCCGTGTGTGACCAGGATCACGCGCCAAGCGGCTCTCGCTTCGATTTCCGCTTCCGCTTTCTGGCCCGACTGACTTGGGCCGCCGTCGCCGCTTGCGTGACGAAAGCGGCACGCATTCGGCACACATCAATTCAACCCGTCCCGCGCCTCATTAATAATGTATTTTCGATGGGACGGGTTTCCCGATACGATTGGGTTAGGGGATAATGGGATGGAATTGCTATAGCCAAACCGAAATTGCTGCACTGCGAGAACAAATAAAAATAATACAAACACACAAGACGGGTGAGTGTATTGAATTTATATAATAAATAAATATTTTCTGAAGAAGAAGTTCATTTAATTGAATTCTATATGCCGCTGAATCTAAATTGTTTTCTTGTTAGTTTTAAATTGTTTTTAAAATACCCAAAAATCGCTTTCCCGCACTCTTCTTCGATTTCAAAGCCCTGACACATCACCATTCGCTTTCTGATGGAAACCCAAATTGATGGCCCGAAACCCCATACCCATATGGCTGGCCTATATCAATTTCAAGAGCCCACTTTGCCGGCATAAAGTGCACATGATAAATATTTGTTTATTTTCTGGCTCACGCAATCAAACAACTTTTTCGGCCAAAATTCGATTGGCTTATTGAATTCAAGCGAGCCATAGACACAAAGGAAAAATTTCATTACGAATTCAGCAACAATGCTGCCATGGATTTATGGAAAATATAGATGCAATTGCCATGTGTGCGTGGGTATTTTCCGGGGGTCTGTGGCGTGCGATATGGGAAAAGGTCAAGGAAGTCGTTGCCCTACATATATCAATTGGTCAATGGGCAACAAAGCCCCCACGTAATGCGCCATTAAGTGAGGCTTGAAGAAGTTAATCACATGGAAATGCTGGAGATTAGAAATTATGACATTAATTTTTCACCACGCCACGGATACGGGACTCGGACTCGGACTCGGACTACGGGATGGAGGTCCATTTCTCAGTGGGCAAACAAAAGTCAGTTAAGCACAAAATATGGCCAACATTCAAACAGCTGATAAACTGGAAATCTACACACGAACGAGCAAAGCCAGATGAGGGTTCGAGGAAGCCGAAGGCGGAGCGATTTCGGGGGAATAAAAAGCCCAATGGACTTTTGCCTTGAAAAGCGGCAAATCATGCTTAATGTGGCATTTGTATGTTTATTTTTTTATTTTTATACATTTCCCTCAGCGCTTTTCCTTTGCTTTGCTTCAGCGAGAACAAGCCCGGGACTTAAAAGAAAATGCCAGCGGACACAGCAACAACAATAATGCCATAAAAAAGGCAGCAAATAAAATAAAATGAGACGAGATGAGATGAGAAGAGGCCAAAATGAAGCGCAAGGCCAAGTCCAGGACGCTGGACGCTGGACTCTGGACGCTGGCAATAAGCGAAGGCAAGGACCAAATAAAAACCACAGAGGCGAGAAAGGACTTCACTAGGCAGCAACCCAAAGAGAGAGGCAAGTTAAGATGATATAAATTTTATTGTCATGTCCAAGTAGATTAAACTAGCTGCATATCCGTCCGAGACCAGAGCCCAGAGTCCCGGATTTTGGTTCCACGAATCCCTTAAACGGAGCTCAAAAAGTGGACTACAAAAAAGGCACAAGAGATTTATGTGCTTATGTGTGCATGCGTGTGTGTTTCGTAAGGATAATAAAGGAATATTTTCCACTTCTCATGCAGCATATTCATACACGTTCGGACATCAGGAGAGCCTCTCGGCTTGACAACAAAAAGAATGTTTCACAATTTTGACATTGAGATCGGGATGACTTTATAAATAACACCTTAAAGAATTAAGTAATTCTGCCGATGAATTTAAAAAACTAAATTAATCAAAATTAACATATTTTAAGGCTACAAAAACTGTTAAACGTTCCCATTCCCACTTATCTTATTTGTTGTATACCTTTTCATACCTATCATAGGTAAAAAGAGCTACCCTTCACATCCCTGATTATAAATGATTATAAAATATGGGCAGCCTTGAATTTTATCTTGGGTTTAGATGCCTGCCCTATCTTCGACATGACCCGGCACAAATAAATAATGATTTATGCATCTAGGTGCCCTTTCTGACAGTTGGGAAACCCAAGACGAGCACGGAGCCCTCAGCTCATTAAGTTAAACTGTCAAAAATTTACATATTCTTCGGAGCTTTTTCCTCTTCTCCGTTTTAAAAGATTTATTACGAAGTGCTCAAGGACTCGGATTGGTTGCGGTTGTTATCCCCCTGTAAATATGTCTTATCCTTGTGCTCCTGCTGCGAGCAAAAAAGTTTCCCGTGTTCAAGGGACTGCTTATCCAATTATCAAAGCCAGACATTTAATTTTCCCTTTCACTTGTGCTTGTCCCCGACAAATTGCTCGTTCAATTAGCTGCCCTTGAAGATGAGCATTGCACTCGAAATACGTATACAATTCCAGATTCAATTTGGGCCGCGTCTCAAGTTTCTGGCCCAAACAATTTATCATAATTTCCCAGGGAAAATAAATAAGAAAAAAATGGAAACTCTTGCAACTCAGCAAAGTTGGCACGCCTTCATCGGGAAGGGTCCTTTCCTGCCATCTGCCGTCGAAGACAAATTGCAGGTAAAATGTAAATTCGTTCATACTTGAGCGAATCTTTATTTATACTATAGGTATTTACTTTCTTCATTTTTCATGCCCAGACAAGGGGACATTTTCCTTATCAGCCAACCAAGAAATGTGCCTTTGTTGTAACAACGAAATTCATCTAATTGGGCACTCCTTATGCTAAGGACCATCGATTTTAAAATGAAATAAATTCTTGGAGGCACTAAAAAATTTATTTTAAGTGAGCTCTTTAAAGTCAATAATCAAAGGAATATACATTTTAATATTTCAGAATCCAAGTTGAATTACTTGAAATAATTCTCCCTTTAAAGTTTTCTATAACTATGAATGTCAGACAGCCACCAAGACTTATCCAGTTTCCCTATTGTTGGAGTAAGGGAAGCAAGTATTTTAAGTGTACAGTCTGGGAAACCCTAAGTTAATTGAAAGCCAGCGGCGAAATCAAGGCAACTGTCTCCCAGAATGATGGACGACTGTCTCGCCAAGGCACTGAACAGGCTGACACACTGAGAGGCAGTCGCTCTGCGGCGGAAACTCCATTGCCACCGAACAGTCCATTAAATATAGCTCTTAACGCGCTGATAGACAATCAAATTTACTTCGATTCGCGGTGCACTTCGCTCCTTAAACTCCTCGGCTGGCAGGTGCCCCGCGCGCTGGCTCACTTGGCTCAGTTGCCTCAGTTAGCCGGGAAATGACTGCCGCTGATGGCTCCCATTAAGCCGAGTTTCGCGTCCCGACTCCCGACGGCCAGCACTCCTCTGGGCTTTAATTAAAATGTAATTTACTACCCTGTCGAACGGCGGCGTCTACGTTTGAGTGCATTGCATTTCCCAGTGGCCAACTGAAATTGACGGAATGACTGACGGACACATAGCTGGATGGATCGATGAATGAACTAAAGTTTAAACAAACTATTAACTTTAACAAAGGATTGCTTCATGAATAGTTACAAGCATATAGTCTTAAGAATGTCAAAAATAGAGATATTTAAGGGCACTAAGCTGCTTACTATTTTAAGTTTAAAGAGAAATTTCTGTTTTCAAGCCTTGAGAGACACATGACTTTAGCGTTGTTACTTGTAAGTTCCTCTATACCACATTTTGTAAATTTATTTACCTTATAATGTACTTAATTATGAAAATAAATATACTTAATTCCCTCGTTAAATAAACACTATAACAGCTTCTCTTCCCCAATCACAACTCAAAAAGCAAATCAGCTACAGACAAATATGGTAAATTGTTTCCGATTTTTCTCTAACAGGACCAGACATATTTTAAGGCATAAATTTGGCCACTTTGCATTCGGGTCGTTGGACCGGACCGTCTTTCCAGATTAACGTATTTTTTCTTTGGGAATTTGAAAAATTCCCAAGCATTTGTCCATTTGCATGCAGCATGAGAAATGAAAAAAAGAATAATAAAACAGAAACTGAAAACCCATGCGAAAAAATCACAAAAAAAGAGAGATTTTAAAATTTTACCAAGGCTGACCCTTTTCTGGCATTGGCCTTAGGGATTAACGGAGGAAGAAAAATTGAGGCGAGTTACCCTGCCCGCACCCAGGCGATTCCTGGCGTTGGCCAATTTATTCAAATGCCTTGCAAAGTGCTAAATAAACAAGACTCAGTCCCCCGGCCTGGTCATGTCATTTTTCTTGGTTTTAGCCGAGTGCAAAAAAAGCAAAAGCAAAAAGACAAAATTATAGGACACTTATTCGGTGTTGGTGTTGGTGTTGGCCAACCCCCTCTCCAGTCACCCACTCACCTTGTATGGGCACATAAATATTTAGATAGAGGCAGTCCTCTGATTGATTCTGTAGATAGGGCAGCAATCGCTTCAGATACTCCAGCCTGCCCTTGGGCATCCGTTCCAGGGCCGCCGTCTCGTTGTAGATGTCCGGAAGTCGTTGCGGGCAGACGGGGCTGAATCTGAAAAATCGAAAAAGATTTCAGTGCCAAACTTGTCAAAGGCGAGACTTTCCGAAGGCATTTCGGGTGCAGGGCTTCTGGTTGTTGTTTAAAAAGGTTTCCACCAAAAAAAAAAAAACGCAAAAAAGAAAAAGTTTTTCGGTAAATAGGCTTATTTTTATGCCCGGCCTCGAATGTCGTTATAAATAGATTAATTTGCCAGAATTGTGTAATCTTCGAGGGGGTTTCCGGGCGGAGTTTAGCCCCGAACGTCAACTTTCTGATTGTCTTTTGGCCATAACAACTTTTTGATTTGAACGCAAAGTTTGCGTCTTAATTTGTTTTCTCGGCTTTTTCCTTCCTATCTCTGCGCTTTGCCATTTCTTCTCTCTGGCCAAGGCTTACTTTCAATGTTGGTAAATTGGTTTTCGATTCGGCTCTTATCGTTCGATTTTCCCTCTTGGCCAGATCTCGCTCTGTGTATGCACTTGTGCAATATACCCATAGACCAGGCCATGCAAATGCCACGAGCGCTCTCTCTGGTTCGGCCTTGCGCTCATTTATGAATCTGATGTGGAGAGGTACACTGGGGAAAAATGTCTAGTGTCCCACAAATCCCATTCGGAGGTTCTCAATTATTTCACGTTTTATATGGGCACTTAATTTGTATACCTTTTTAGACAATTTCCACAGATAATATATAATAAGGAAACACATTTACTTAATAAACACATGTAAGCCTTTAAGTATTACTTAATTACTTATTCCCAGAAATACTGTAAGGTCTGCAAAGTTTCCTTAAGGACTCAATAGATTTTGAAATGCCTTTTTAGCGTAGCAAAACCATAATTATCATCCAAGCCAAAAGTTTTTCTCAGTGCTCTGTGGCACCCAACCAGTTTGGTCCTGGCAGCTGCTTTGAGCTAGCATTGTTATTATTTGTTTTTAATCTGATCTATGAGTGGGCGGGTGAGACCCAGTCCGTCCCAGTCCAGGATGCACCTCTTCCAACAGTTTCTGGGGGAGATACTGTGTGTGCTTGTGGGGAAATTGTGTTCAAATTTCATGATGTCCCCGAATTGATTGGTAGACTTGCGGCCATATCCCTGTGAGAGGATTGGCAAACGAACGAGAGGGAATCTCCGTCAGCTAATGAATTAAACCTGGTGCTGTTTGTATGGAAGGACCCTTCAGTTCCACTCGTCTAGCTATGAAGTCCTTTCTAATTTACAGTTCACATGCTGGGACCCTTAAAGCCGTGGACTTAACTCATTAACAGCCACAACTCCTGTTGGCCATCAAATTGTCATAAAGCGAAAATCAATAGGACCATTCGGGGGCAGAAAGGCTCCTCCATTCCTCCTATCAGGCCGGCCATTACGGGGCTTCCTCTTCCAGTCATCCCAAAATGCATTAACATTAATGACATTGCGAAACGAGAATTTATTTTATTTAATTTCCTTAACTTTATTTCGCTGTTGCCCTTTTATCTTTGTTATTACCGCCGCCGCCACCACTGTCGCTGTTGGAGCTGCTTTTTGTTTTCCATGGCGAGTATATTTAATTTTTGCTTTTTACGGCGTTTCAAACGCCTCGCAGAAAATTGGGAATCCGCGATGGTGGCCGGCTCGGAACTGACCCACAGTGGGTCGCCGCTTTAATGGACGCTTGTGGTGGCCAGGCGATTGCCATAATAATCATTAATTTTATGGCAAAACAATAAGGCAGGTAATAAAAGTTTCATTTTCGGGCTGCGCTCGCCCCCAGTCCCTCGCCTGGTATTTCTCCTTTTTATTTTTAATGTAGCGGACATGGTGTCAACCTCGGAACCCTGCAGGCTGCAGCCCCGGAATCAGGACCAAGCTGGTCTGGATGAGCAGAAATATTAAAAATAATGAAAGTGAAAAGTTTTTACGGCAACTGCTGTAGTTGTACCCGTAGTCGTAGTCGTAGTTGAGCTTGTGCGAGCAGGTAACGAAAGCTCCGCAGTCCCCTCCCGCTCTCGAGGTCATAAAAGCCACATTTTGCCTTTTTAATGTTGCCCCCTCGGCAAACGAATGGCGCGCACTTCTCAAGTGGCAAGCGATCTTGTTTATGCCACTTCGCAACCGCTGAACTTTCCCAGATAAGACTGGGTGGCACGAAGCACCTAGTGGGGGGTATAGATGCTATACAGGTGGCCCAGGTTGCCGGGGGGGAGCAAGCTGAGCTAGTAAAGCGGGTGCCGCAATTAAGGTCAGGTACTCCTCCTCCTCGCCATCGATACCGCATTTGCAAATGGCCAGGCACTAAAAACTTGATAATTACTTGTAGATTCCACAGACAGCTGTGGAGCAAATAATCATGTCTCCCTGATGGCCAATCTATTTAAGCGCCCTAACTATTCTTTCGTTAATACATAGGGAAATATGTGGGGAATTAAAGGCAGGGTAATAACGTAGTACTACCGCTGAAATACCTTGTTTTTCACACAGGTTTTATGGTTAATAAACTAATTTAATTATATGTTAATTATAGATATTGGAATAACATTTTGCAATAATTATTTTGCTGCGAATATTTATCTTAATAAGCAACAAACCACATAGAAGATAGATTCACAGATTCAATTTGTTCTGCTTCTGCAGTAGAATTTACTTTGGCATCAGTTGATAGATTTAATTAATCTCAACAACAATCTAATTAAACTAATAATTATCTCAGTTAGCTGCTTTAATTTAATTATTTTGAAAGTTGTCTCTCTGCACAATCTCTTAGAATAACCTTTATAAGCCCCTTAGGTCAGGTGTCCCCTGTTTCCCTGTTCGAACATCCTGAACGTATTTGAATCTCGGCTAATAACTAGTATCAGATTGCATCTACCAAACACAACTTGGTTTCATCGCAGATTATTTGCCACAAACAGATATCTGGGAAATGCGTGCCAGCAATGCGGAGAATGGGTGACCCTGGCCAGACGAGATGCCAACTGCTCGGTAGCCAGGGCACGCGGTCAGAAGTAAACAAGGTTATAGCCTCCTCCATCTCGCATATTCCGGAATACATGCAATTTGGAATTCACAAACAAAACATAAAGCAAAGCTGGCCCAAAACGCTCCAGTTTTGTGTACATTTGAGTGGAAGGACGGCCAGGCTAATCTGCATGCAGGGGCAAGCGCCTCCAGGGCAGACAAAGCGGCGAGGGTCAGGGCCTTGGGGCTTCCTGGGGGCTTCCTGGGGACTTCTCGGGGGACTTCTCGGGGGACTTTTGGAGCCAGGAGGGATACGCAGCGCTTTGTGGTAAATAAATGGTAGCCAGGACAGCAGCCTGGCCACAGATCCGCTGGCGCTTACGGCTTAAATACATCAAACAAAAGCATAATCTCAGCCAAGCAGAAAAGTACACGCTTTTACACGGAGAAACCTTCGAAGTTCCATGAATATATGAATATAAAATGTTATAAATACTTGAAAGGTTTGTCAAATACCTTGAAATCAAATTATATTAATAAGAACCAGCTAAGTTATAGGGAAAACTTATGATTCCTTTTGTTAGACCTCTGCTTTTTCCTCTCAGTGTAGCCTTCAATGGGGGATGGCAGGTGACGAGCGGAGGGCACCGGATCGCATAAAATTATACGCGACATTGCGGCCACGTCAAGTAAAATAGATTAATTTTACCTGTGGCCAACGGGCCAGAAGGTTGTGTCCCCTGCCCACCTCTCGCTTCCCACCCTCCATTCGTCCCCGCAAATTAGATTGGCAGCCAACCCAGACACACACACACCCCTGTGACCGCTCACCGCCCACCCCTCTTCTCACACCTTCCCAGGAAATCTCCTTCGGGCGTAAAGCTTTCTTGCCGCAGTCAAATTAAATAAAATCCAATTTAAAATGAATTTTCGCAATTTCGTTTAAAACGGGCAACAGTTTGTAGCGCCGCCGTGGAGTCAGTCGGCAATTTATGCGGCTGATGTCCTCGAGCAGCCACGCCCCTCCCGCCCACAGCGCCCACTGCGCCGCCCTCTCTTAACTCTCCGCCGCCGCCGCCGCCGCCTTGCGGTTACCACTTGCTCTTGAGCCTCAAATTGGAATTAACGTTTTTAATGATGGAGCCAGCTCCTGTTTGCTGGGGCGAGCGAGAGCCTCTCAAACTGCTGCACGCACATTCTGCAGGAGGGCTACACTGGAAGAGATTCCTCTATTAAATAAATATAAAAATATAAAATATAAATGTGTATCCCAGAGTATTCGCCTCTGGTGTTAAAAAGCATTTTCCTTAAATAGGAAAGTCTGACCCGTAAAACCTGAACCAAATTGAAAATAGAAATAGAATACATATCATATATGAATTTGTGCTCTGTGTACAGCCAGCTTCCGTTTGTTAAAGCGAGAGAGAGAGAGATTGCTCTCAAACAGCTGCACGCACATTCTGAAGGTCCTGGGCCCTCCATCCATTCATTAATGCGCTTTTTTATTAGGAAAATCGTTAACTTGAGTTTCCCCACTTAGCGTTTTTGCGCCGAGCTTTTACTTTCTTCTTTATTAAAAACTTTGGCGTCATGCATAAAACTCGTCAGTTTATTGCGATTTTTACACTTCGTTTATGGGCCAGAACCGGGGATTCGAGCAGAACCTGGTCACGAGAGCTTGGCCACTAATCCGCTTGTTTTTCATAATCCTTACGCCGCAGGCAACGGCCAGGACCGATGTGCAGCCGCCGAACAACAACATCAAGAGTGCAAAGTGGCTGGCAGAATTTATTTCATTTTTATTAAAGACGATGGCGCCTCTGAGGTCGGGGAAAATGCGTGGATGGGGCAGGAAAAGTGGGTGTTGGTTGTGGGAGGTGGGAGGTGGGAGGTGGAAGCTGGAAGGTCGGTGCTCGGTGGTTTGGCGGTGACACGCGTGGCTTGTCAAAGCCATGAACAGCTGCTGCCTTTGGCGGGCTAGGAATATGTGTGGACATAATTTTCCATTTTTTTCTGCTGCTGGGCTCCCTTTATTTTTATTTTTTGCGGTGGGTGGTGGGGAGAACTTATTTTTGCAATGAGACCTGATGAAAGTTGCGGAAAAACTTGCGGTGGCAAAAATATGCAGCACACAAAGTTCGGCTCGGGTGTAGCATAAATTTAGAGTAAACTTTAGTTCAAAGGGCGGAACTTGACAGGTGAAAAGTGCTGAGCTAAACCTAAAATGGAGGATCCATCAGTAAATGCTTACTCTAAAATCTCTGATTTTAAAATCTAAGGCATTCCTAAAGTGCTTTAAGTCAGAGTGTTAACAAAACAGAAAAATGTAAACCGAATGCCGCCAAACAATCTAAATAATTTGCTCTTCGCAACGTGAGGTGTATCCATTTCCCGAGGCAGAATCAGGCTAATGACCTATTGTGCGACCTGTCCATGGACAACTTTATTACGCTGACGTGCTGAAAAATCTCCCGAACATTACTCAAGCCGTTTTATTGGCTCCTTTCCACTGACCCCCCGCTGTCAACGCGGACGGGCTGACAAATAAAGCCGCTCACCTTGCCGGAAAAGTGAAGATGATGCCGCAGAAACGACACAACTGTCTGTTTGGGGGATTGAATTACCCAAAAATTGGCGGGGAAATGCGAGAATGCGAGAATCATCGGCCTGGTCTGCCAGCAGGCCGCAGGTGCTGTTCTTTGTTAAACTTGAAAAATTATATTTTATTTCGCTGGCCCCGTTGTGCGCTGTACTGATTTCGCGGCCCTTTTTCATCAGCATTGGGGCTTGGATCTCTGGAAAAGGGCACAAGCTGGGGCAGCCTCTGGGACACTTTGAAAAATATTTTATATTTATTTTCTGTTTATATTTATTTTCTGTAAATATGGCCAAGAAACTTGTTATATTTTGAAACTAGTAAAGATGCAAATTCAATAGATAAAACTTCCCTCAGAACTATCATACACAAATGGCATTTACTTAAATATATTTTAAACGATAAATAAATATAAAAATATGGATTACATTTTTGTAAGCACAAACAAGTACAGATACCCTTTGGTATATTTAGAGACACCTTTCGTCGAGTGCAGCCCCGTTTCGCTCCCCTTTTTTTACAACAATGGTAAACAAGGGAACCGGGAATATCCCTGGGCATCTTTGTGAATAATGATTTGCCACTTGGGAGCATTTGTAAATTAGAGGCCGCTGCCGTCCCGTCGCACCGTTTGTTGCCGGCGACAGCGTAAATATTTAATTTTCGAGATATTTCAGGCGGAAGCGCGCCGACTTAGAGGACCTTTGACTTGTACTCTCCGCATTTTTTCATTCGTTATTTTCAGAAGCCATTATCATTATGTCCATTGTTGTCGCGGGCTGGTCATGGGGCAAGGGTTGTGGCGCTTCCATTATTTTCATTATTTTCAGTTGGCCCTCGACTTTTCGGGCCGCCGCCTGCGCACTTGACTCAATAATAAGCCAGTTAATTGAGGTGACAATTGTTGGACAGCCCCGAGAGACTCGCTGCTCAGCCCTTGACTTATGGCATTTTGATCATTTTATGCACTTGAAGGGTTAATCTGAGTCAACCCTTTTGCATGGCCAGAGATTCACTTGCAGCTTCTTAGGAAATATATTAAATTTGGGGAGAGGGTTCGTGTTACTTCTGATGGGATTTGCTTGGAATCCTTTACAGTTCTTGAATATGAATTGGATTTTAAGTAAACTTTTCAGACTAGCGTGTGTTTTAATATATTTATATTAATTTTAGAAACAATTTCCTCCACACTTAGCACCCTCATTTTCCGAAATTAATTTCTGAAATTTGAGGAAACAAATTCCCCTTAAATACCATAATAACTTGACTCACCTGTCCGCCTTCTTGACGCCTGACCACATGGCCGCCGAGACGGGCGGCATGAAGCGCAGATTGCCCACCGGCGGGGAGGCGTAGGGTATTCCCCGGTACGCCTCGACCGGATCCAAGTGCCGGCCATCTAATTGGACAATTACGCCCGATATGTCGCCATTGCGTGTGCGGATAATCCGGGACGAGAGCTGGGCGGGTAATTGATCGTGATTCGAGTTTGAATTGGAGTTGGAGTTGTTGCCGGAGGGCCGTCCACTGCGGTTGTTGTTGCCGCCGCTGCCGCTGCTTGGGGCGCCCGAGGAGGACGAACTGCTGGTGGAGGAGGAGGAGGAGGAGGAGGATGTGGCGCCACCCGCCGACGAGGATGAAGTGAGGGATAATGAGGGCACGGAACTGGAAGTGGCGCTGCTGGATCCGATCAGCACGAGTCCGCCGTTGCTGGTGGATGGCCCCGAGCCCGGGCCGCGCTGTGAAGGGCTCAGGTTGCCGCTGTTGCTACTGTAGCTAACTCCCGCTGCAGTGCATCCGGACGCGGCCAGAGCCACCAGGACCAGCAGTGGGGACCACGTACAGGACCAGGACCACGTGCGAGTCCTGGTGGGCGGGACTTTCCGCCGCGTTCGCGTGGCTGCTGATGGCGGGAGTGGGCGCTTCGAGTGCAGCGACATAACCATTATTATTATTGGTCACAATGGCCACGTCGCAATGTTGCCGTTGTTTTTCGGATAACTTGTGTCCTGTTTTATGCTCTTTTCGCCTTTTTATCCTTTTCTGTTTTATAATTGACCACAAGATAGCTGTTTGTGGCGTGGCCTGCTTTCCGCTTTCGCTTGTTTCGGCAAGGATTTCGCCCTTGTTATGTCCTTTTTGTTTAACCTTACAACATCAATGAGGATGCTCCTTTTTTGCGCAAAAAAAATGGCAGTTTAAGTGAACTGGACTCTGAAAAGAAAGCATTTAATTATATAAATTAAATTGTTTTAGAAGTTGTTTAAATTAAAAGCTATTGTATGAACTATTCAATATATACAGGTAGAATACTTATTTATGGCTCAAAATGTTATTTTAAAAATTATTTAGTAAGAGCGCTTATTTCTACAAAGTCTTACAGGGTATTTTAGTTAAATTTATTGTTAAAAAAATACAGTCAAAGCCTATATTCTGTAAACTCTACTTTATAAGACAGGAATATTTGTCATAGGCTATAAGTTTTGTATTGAAATTAAGTCAACTTCAAGGACTTGTATACTAGGTAATTTATTCCAGGCACTCCCCAGTTTACGGCACTTTTTTAAATTAAATTTTTCCCTTTACAACTTAAGTCGATCTTAGTTCCAGCAAGCCTTTTCCACAATTCCTCGTTCGGCCCTTGTGCTCTCTTCAGCCAATTCCGCCGAGTGTGTGTCCTGAAGCGTTTCATTCGGCCCTCTGCCATTTATGTGCTCAAACTGGAGGCAGACCCTCCGAAAAGAAGCGGGGGACTGGCAGATGGGCCAGAAAAACCCAGCGTCCTCTGGTTGTCTTGCCTCTCCCCTCTCGTCTTGTTTTTTGGTATGTTTGCTAGCTGAAGCATCACCTTGTTTGCACTTGGTGTAGTGTCCTTGCCCTTGTTGTTGTCGGCAACAAGAACAGAGGGACAAAGGGTGAGGAGGACAGGGCTGGAGATGGGAATGTGGATGAGCTCGGGAGCCAGGACAGTTGGCATTTTGCATATGCCAGACATGTCAGTCTAGCAGGCTCCGGCCAACATGAGCAGAATGCCTACGTGGAACGACAAGTGAGCGGAAGGAGTGGGTCGATGGAGGCTCAGGGTGCACGGTACAAAGCTGGAGCCCATTCGTTGTCTGACTGGTGACACTGGGTCATTGGATCAGCAATTGAAAGGAGTCACCCGAAAGGACACAGGTGGGCGAGTCCACTTCGATAAGGGGATCTCCGTGTAATGCTTATTAAAGGATCTCCGTTCGAGGTGGCCTTAAGTGGACCATGGACTTTGTATTGGCCAGCTCCAGGCCTGAGATAACTAAGCTTTTATTGTTGATTTTTAGGGTATTTATCACTACTGTATTCTTGAGAATATATCAACAAAACACAAACTTTAATGACTTTTCTTTCCCATTTCGATATAATACCATTCCCGTATGGCAGCTATATCCCAGCTTTCCTGGTTTCCTTGGAGTTCGAATTGCACTGCCCCCAATATTGTCCATTGTTCAGGGATTAACCCCACTATCTTTCAGCTGCCTTTGCCTTGAGTAAGACACTCGACAGCCTCATAAACCCGAAAAACCCGGGTCCTGCTACTGGTCCTGCCCCTGCACTGTGGGTGTTATTCTTGGATTTTTTCTGTGGAAGGAAGGCATTCTTATTCAGCTCGCACTTACTTATTCCGTGCGTTTGCTCTGCTCCTGTCTGCGTCTCTGGTGCAGGTGCTAAGCCTTTCTGTCGTGCATGTGCGTTGGATGTCCTTGCTCTCCAGCTCCTGCCGCTGCCGCTGCTCCTTCTGCTGCTGCTGCTGCTCTTAGCCCTCTCAGTCCTCCTGCCGCTGCACCTTGTTGAGAATCACTTCACGTACTGCTCGCTCAGCCGCGTGGTCTGCTGGTGCTGCGTTTTCTGAATGCCGGCACGCTACAATTGTCATGCAAGCGGACATTCTCCTCGGAGACGTTCACGTACTCAGCGCTGGCTTGAGTCCCGCGGAAACGTAGACGGCCGAGAATGTGCTGGAGAAGGAGGAGGCGGTGGCCGCCGGCTGGGGGATGAGGCCTTCCATGGTGGCTGCAATTGGTTCAAAGAGATGGCACACTTTTCATTAGACCTTCCGCTGGCTGGCTGTGGCACTTAGCCTATGCTTAATAATTAACCCGACACGCGCCATTTGAATGCGTATCTGGGGCGACAAACAATTTATCCAAGCCACTGGGAGGCAGGGGAGATTATTGACTAACTAACTAATTATAATGCCCTCACTAGTTTATTCTAAATGGGTATTCTCAACCTAAGATCCTAAGAAAATAATACAAAATAATCACAAAATAAAACACAAATAAACTAATTCAACTTAAAAACTGGTATTAAGAAGCCTCATTCAATTATGATTGAATCAATTTATAATTATAGCCTATCCCAACTAGGATCATCCTTCTGCAGGGTATTAATTGAATCAGTGACTCCGCAGCTCGGGCACAATTTTAATTATATGATGCCCTCAAGTGTAAGTAAATTATTATGCAGATCATTAGCAAAGTAATTAGACTCGGCTGCCTCTCCGAGCATAATCCTCGGCTCACTAGTTGAATTAATTGTGTTCCTGGAAATCGAGTTATTCCACATTCCATCAGGCCCTGCGATGGCTTTCGGCTTCGTTTTTGTCTTCGTCTGGGCTGATGTTGGCGCTTTTCATTTATTATGCGAAATTCGAGTGAGATTCCCGCATATAATTTCCCCCAGGCCGAGCCACATAAGCAAACAGAGGCCAGGACCAGATGGGAGTCCTGAGTGCGAGTTGCTTAGTTTGCTCGGCAAATAACATCATCAAGTTGTCCGCAGCAATAGTGACTTTACGCTACTTTACTTTGCGTCACTCTCTGTAAACATTGTAAATCATACGCACTGTTGCCCAGGCGTTTCGCCTGAATTTTGCCATTGGAAGTGCGTCACGCTGCGGTCAGGACTTTCAAGTGCTTAAACAGTGTGACAAACATATAAATATGCACTCATTGCAAAGCCAGCAGCTGGGGTCCGGCCTCAACTTTTCTGATTGTTATTAATGTCCGACTCTCACTTATTGCCCCGACCCGTTCCGAAAGTATTGGAACAAGCCAGCATGGGATTTTCCTTGAGCGCACTTAGAGGTTCCATGTACACAATAATGCCGCCTTATTAAACGACAGAAAAAACATCTCCAACTTTGCTGTTCGTTACTTCTCCAGAAATACTTGCCGAACTTTTGGACAGAAACAAAAAGTTGTCAAAAAGTTCAAATTTGTATACAAGTTGTATATATACGGCATACAGCCAGCTATGGCATCCGAAATGACTTTATTCACATTTGTAATTTGTATCTCGGCTCTTGGAGAGATAATTGGATTCGAGAGTGTTTTCATGTTGTTTGCCTAATTTAATTGCAAATAAACGAAACGAAATTCCAGTTTGTGAAATACTTTTGCTTTAATTAAAAATCAAAACGCGATAAGCGGCCCAGGGAATTGCCATGGAAAACGTTTTATCATGGAGCGGAGTGGCATGGGCCGGGTCGAGGAATTACATCTCCAACGAGAAGTAGTCTCTTGACTTTGCAACTGGCCGCAATTTCCGTCTTGCCGCAACTTTTTTCGTGCTCTTCGTGCCATAAATTCAGCGCCAGCTAGACGGAGCCTCCGCATCCGCATCCGCAGCCTCAGTTATTTTGCCCGGTCCGAGGGTCATTAATTTGTCTTCCGAGACGGAGGCGGCACCCGCACCGGCAGTGGCAGTGGCGGCTCGGACGAGGAGCAGTCGTTGCCGCTCCGGCATTAAACTGCTTAAGTAGCACAACTAAATTAAGAATTGTGGGGCAAGCAATTAGAAAGGGGCTGCGGAGGCAGGTCACACAATGGGCAATAAAGTTCAAAGTTAGGTCAATCCTTAGGTGTAATGGATATTTGTTTGTTCAGATTTCTCCTGCCCTAATCTCTCTTGTCGAGGCAACCATGCAAACTTAATAAAATACAGAAGAAAAAGAATGTTCCGATTTTTGTTACTTATGTTACGAAGGTATTACAAGTTTTACCATTTAAATTAACGTGGAAGTCGAACAATGATTTGGAAATGTCAGATTCCATTGTTATTTTTGCTTTTTTCTTTCATTTTCTGCAATAAACTAAACGAAAGTTGGAAAGACGGCTCTCTATTCAATGTTCCCATCTCGGAGCCCGCATATATGAAAAAATTTCTCTTTATAGTATATCGATTCGATACGTTTCAGAGACATGTATTTCCGGAAATTTAATCAGTTTTGGTGCTTTGCCGAGTTGTGGAAAGCAAACGAAACGAAGGAATCTTTACAAATAAAAAAGAATCCAAATCCAACGGCAAAGCAAAGGAAAAGGAATGCGTTGGCGGGGAGTCGGGGAGTCGGCCGGGAAGTGGGAGGGAAAATTGTTTAGCAGTTGTCTGACTGGAAATGGAAATGAAAATGTTTCTGACTTACTTGCCTCGGCATTGTTATTTGAGTTTATTGAAATGACTGTCTTGCCTTCCCCTGCTTAAGTGGGTATGAAAATACCCATGCAAAGCCAGGGAAGGAAGAAGAGATAGTGGTCGAGGGAAATGGCTTTTTGGCCTTAACTTTCTCCATGGAAATATGTAAAGGCAAGCCAGATATGTAGTTCTAGTTGCTCATAGTCTCTACTTCTTGTGAATTTCTTTTGTAATTATTTTACTGAATTCTTAGACCGCATTGAAAAAGTATAGTATCTGCAACACATGGTTCGAAATCTGTAGAACTATTGTTTTTGCATAAAGACGTGTCTGATAAAAACAATGAGGAGGCAAAGAGTTGACTTATACTCGGACCAACTATCATTGTAATTTTTCATGCAAATTTATGCAAAATGTGGGAAACTCGCTCGAAGAAAATATGAGCGAAATGCAATCTGCAAAGAGTTAAAAAACCAAGGAGAACCAGCAAACAAAGAATTAAGTGGGACGGCGAACTTTCCAAGTGATGGGAAATAATGCGACTTTTTAACTACGTTTTTAGTTTAGCTAAATGCATTTTGCATGTCAGAGTTCGTCTCCTGATAATAATATTCGAGAGAGCAGAGCAGACAGCTCCTTACCCACTTTTTATCGCATTCCTCTTACTCCTGTTTTTCATCTGATTCTCCTTTCGACAGCTCTTCATTGCCCTAATGGGCTATCTTCTTTATGCTGCGTTTTAGGGTTTCATTATGTTGACTATCCGGCAAACAAAGGCATATCATTTTTTAGCCCGCCCACTCTTTTATTTATGTATGCGAGTACATAACTTCTCGGCATCCTCCGCCCGGAAAATGGGAAAAACAATGGCTTGCACAACAACAGCGGCAGAAATTAAACTGACTTTCATCAGGAGGAGCGCATCTGACAAGTCAACGAGAAGAAAATAAGGAAGCGTCTCGAAAAATAGTCGGGATAAAAAATACTTGTCTGAAATTATAATCCCTCTGCATTTTAAAACAAAAAGAAAAGGAGGAAAATAGTTTCCCACTCGGGCCTTCAAGCAGCTCAGAGGCGTATTATATATTAGCATAAATGCTGTTTAAAATTAAATATGCGAAGTGTAAGATGTACAGCCCCAACTGCAAATGGAAAATTATTGTTATCCTTATGCAAACGAAGGCTTCGTTAAATTTCATAACTAATTATTCCTTTACACGTTTTTGGAACACAATCGAACCGGAATTAATTATACTGTCGCTATCAGTCCGACAATAATTTTGTTTAATCAAAAGTAATACAATTTCTAGCTCAATTCATATATTTAGTCTAACATTTTGCATTCACTCAAAGGTGTAATCGGAGTGGAAACGCAATCGGTAAAAGTTTAAATTATGCAAAGTTCCCTGACATCTGAAATCCCTTGAATTCGATTGGCAGCGCACACGAACTCTGATACACATGAATTTATCCTTAGGCCAAACATTAGCTGGAGCAATAAATTTTTCGCACAATTGGGCCCGGCAAATGCATGGGAAATTAATACCCCATCCGATTTTACACTGCTGTCTTCCCTTTATGGGCATAAATTTAGCGCTCGCGGCTAAACAAATTCCGAAGGCAAATTTTCGGCCCAGTTGGATATAAATTATCGTTTAATATTGGCAAATAATTTGGAAGCATCACTGCCCTGCCTCGCCTCGCCTCGCTTCGCCTTCGTTCCGGCATTTTTTCGTCCTTGGCCCGAATGCGTAAATTGAATTCGTTATTCGGCGTCGCATTAAATAATTTTCCCTTGGGCGGTCACCAACAGCAAATGGCGAAATAATGATATTAAAGCAACATTACGCCATTACGTAGCAACACACATGCACAAATAATTGACAACAATAACGTAGGCGACAGCCACGCACACACATGGCAAACGAAGACATTACGCATACGCCCCGTGAGCCAAGCCGCCTAAATAATGAGGCTAGAGAGGACACAGGCGGAGTTGACAACGTGATCGGGTGAAGTGAGTACGGGGTCTAGAAGCTAGGGACATAGTCACACAAGATTACACATTGGCTTAGCCCAAATAGTAAAGTAATTTGACATTAAAGTTGACATTAAAGTTGCAAGTTTCGCAAGCGAAATAATAACACACACAATATTATAACTATTTTTGAAGCCGATAGAAAATAACTGATTTATAAACCAAAGAATATTACTTCTGAATATTATTTTTATTATTATGTAGTATATTTAAATTAATTTATAGTTTTTTAAAGGTTATTTTAAATAAATAAACATTTGAAATAATATAAATATCCTTACTGGATCTATTAGAAAATATTTAACACCTTTTATCGTATATATATATATATATTCATTTTATGCTCATTGTATAATTTGTTTTTCTCTGATTAGTGCTGATTCACATTTAAAGAATATTTTTACGTAAATGTTAATAAATACGAAGGAAACCCTATGAGTTAAATAAAATTACAAAGGCGCAAATGCGAAAAGTTATTCAAGTTCTCCAAGGCATTCCTGGCCAACTTTGCGAATTCTTTCCCCCAAATTTGCGCATAATTTATTTTGGATTGTTATCATCCTGGCAGTCCATCTCACTTAAGGCGACAATTTCGAATGAAAATCAATTTGCAGCGCACACGCCAAAGGACACAGGACCCTAAATATTCATCCCGGCTGAGCGTGTTAGTCCTAATTAATTTCCACCCACTCCCGGGCAGTGCCCTCGGCTTTGTCCGGGATTACTTTTAGTGGATGTGACAGAGAACTACAGGCATAGCTGCTCTTTGGGGTATTTTAATGACGTTTTCATAAACAGCCGCCGCCATTCTGTGTGTCTCTTTTTGCGGCTCTGTGTGTCTGTCAATGCGTTCCTAATTCCATTTTATGCCACGTGGCCCGGCCTTCATGCGGCGTATTTGTTTTTGTTTGACCGAAATGGTAGATAAAATAATTTATTGGGTAAAAATCGCTGGCCAAGAGCTAAGCGCTCTGGTTTCCCCCGTCTTTTTTCCTGCGATGTCCTCGCTTTTGTCTTTTGGCTCATGTTATCTGCAATGGAATATCTATTTGGCCATCGCTTTCGGCCCTTCCATAATGTTGGCGCCATGTTGATGTTATCTCAGCGGAAGTGTTGACTCAATGTTTACTCAATGAGGGCGTTGCTGGCGCGATATGACAACGGCTCCTTTGGTCCTCAGGTCCTTGGGTCCTTTGTGTATGTGCGGTCATTGGAGCATTCGAAGCCAGCCATTTTGTTTCGCTTTTGGCTTTGTTTTAGCCCACTTAGTTAATACATTTGCTTGTTTCTCTCCGCCTTATAAATATGCAAGGGCGAATCATCCTGTCTAAATAATGCAAGGTCAACGGTGGATGGAGTTACATAAGCGCCAGCCGAAACAATGGCCAAGACATTCGAGCCGTAATTGACCTTTCAGCGAGCCAGTGATGGGAAATAGCCAAGGATAAAGGCTTCATTTGGCAAGGAGAAAGTGATTCCGGACCAGACAATGGGAATCAATTAGGTTAAGTCGGAGCGGGGGCTAAAAAATAAACAAGGTTAATGGACAAGATATTTTTTACGGCACAGACCGAGCTTTTTCTTTCCAATTCTTCATCTTGTTTGGGCCCTTGGAGAAATTGTATCTATATAAAAATATATACCATTATATAGTATTCTAGATGTATACATGTAAGTAACGAACTGACGACACATTTCTGTGACAATCTGAACATATCTGTACAGAAATGCTCATCCACTTCCATTACCGAGCAGGGCGAGTCCCCAGCTGGTCCCTAATTGAGTTTCGACCTCATGCTGTAAGCCGAAGTCTTAGCCAGTAATATTTCAATCTGAACAATCTCAACTTAACCGCATAGGAAAGCCTGTTACACTAATGAGCAACACCTGGGGAGACAGCAGCAGCTGTAAAGGTGAAATAGTTATCCCCAGACAAGTTGCAAAATTTACAGCACACGAGTAAAAAAAGAATCTGCTTAGCCACAACGGGGGCGGACTTTGCGGGGCCGAGCGTGTCGTTGTTGCCAACGTAATGGCACATCTCCAGGCTATTTGGGCCTGGCTTTGTGTCCGTCCTGGTCCTCGCTGGCTTTGTGTGTTTCCGTAAACTGTCATTTCCGGCTGCCACTGCTCCAGTGCTGCCGCCCTCGCCCCTCAGCTCTAAGCCGCCCTAGCTCTGCTTTCAATGCACAATAATTGTTATCTTCAACAATTTGCGGATGTTATAAACATATACGACTGCTTCATATTGTCTGCATGTAAATACAGCAATGTGGCACGGGCTCTAGGACTCTCGAATTGGTCCCTGGGTGCACACAAAGAAATTTAGACTAAATGGCTGTTATTATATGGGAATATTTTATAAGCAAAGTATTTTTATGTTAAAGTTATTGTTGTCTATTATGGAGTTAATTTATGAAATAATCCGATGAGTTGGAATATAAATGGAATAATCCTTATCCGCTCATGAGATCGAATCTATATTAAATAATAACCTTATTTTGTGTCTCAGTTAGCAAACCATACTTAATCCATGCCAAAGTTCTCTCTTCTTCCTTTAATAATAAATATTGGCATTATATAGAGGTCCTACAATATGAATATTTATCAATATTTCTCTCTGTGTGCGACTCCATGTTTGCACTTGTCGTTCGTTTTAATGGGCGGGCGAGGAGTGCACCTGCTCAGCTCGAGTTCGCTCCCCTTATCCTGTGCCCAGAGCCCTGGCTCCTCCTTATCCTGTTTTGCCTCCTCGTGTTTCCACAACAATCGACATCCTCCCAATGGAGAACTGGCACGGAAGACATTTAGCTAAGCGCTTCGCTTGGCAAACAATTTTCGATTTCAGTTTGGGGCCCCCTCCCCCTCCACGTCCCCGGCCGGCCCCCCATTTACCATTCATTCGCCATCCCGTGCACTTTCCCTGGGGGGGGATACGCGCAATTTGAAGCTCATGTGCGAAAACTTTCAAGCAGTGAAAGTTGCGAACTCCAGCTAGAAAAAGTCTCGAATTTCATAGATACGAGTATGTAGGTGGGGGCGGTGGCGGCGGCTTCTGGGTTACGGATGGTATTACACGCTAAGCCAAGTTCTTGTTGGTTTCCCCTCGGTTCAGTAACTTTTGGCTGGAAATTTGTTAGATGGAATATGTTGGGGCAGGATTTTTTTCAATTCCCCGATCGAGTTTCATACATATTTTAGTTGCGCAGCATGCCCGAGAATTGTTAATGGTCGTCGAAGTATTTACGTCTCGCAGTGGGGCAATAATTAAAGGGAGGGAACGGGAACGGGACTGGCCAAGTGATTGCCCTGGGCATTACGCATACGCCCCATTGTCGAGTCTAAGTGTTGTGTTCACTGTGTCACGTCGTCTGTCCCGTAAATTCACCTGTTTGACTGCGTTACTCATACGCCTACGTGTCTCATTAGGAGTCGTGTGCCAGTCTCTCCCGGCTCGGTAATAGAAAACTTTGCCATAACATTTAGGCTGCCTAAACTTAATTAACAACCCCGAACAGGTAATCGGCAAGCGGTCGTCAGCCCAGCGGCTGTCTATGGTGCTCCTCTCCCTTAGCTCGTTCCGGCCTCCCTTCCGTTGTTCAGACCATTTCATTTGCAAATGTTCTCTGGACACACAGCGCCACGCAGCCTTCCGCCTTCCCATTAAATTGGTCATTAGGCGTCAAGTGGCTGGGTTGGCTGCTTGGTTGCGCCGCTTGGCCCAGTTGGAAGTTTGGCATAACGATGGCATAAATAAAGGCATCCGAAATTGTTTCGGCTTAATTTGAACGCTGCCCCCTCCACCGGTTGACTTTAATTACTCGCCGCCCTTTCTCACTGCCACATTCAATTAAATTATCGTGTAGCAGGTGGCTTTAAAGCCGAGGGATCTCCGCCAGCAGCGCATGCAGTTTCCGCTCGGAAAACAGAATTCAGGCATGAAAACAAATCTTTTTAATTGTCCCTTTGTGCGGCACAGTTTATCGTGGAAGTCTTGTGCAAGTTTTCGCCTTTATTTGGTCTCCCTGTCACGAAAACAAGAAAATTAGTTAAAACTTTTGGCAAAAACAGCAGCCGACTTTTGCCTAAGGTCCAAGTACGATAGGTGAACTGGATAAAGGTTCAGCAAGCTGAGGAGCAAAGCAATTCTCAGCTGGGACTTTAAAGTAAAGAATGAAATCGAAACTACTTTAGAATTTCTTTATTTTCTCAGGTTCCTGAGGGCCATTAAAGTATCATCTATTCTCTGTTGGTATATGCATAGTTTTATGGATCCTCATCGTTTGCGGCATCCATAAAATCGTGCACTCCTGGCTGCAACTAAGCATAAACCAAGAAAGAAACTTAAATTAATTCTTATTTTTCGGGGCAACGGCAACACGAAATAAACGTGCATATATAACGAAGTATAAGCGCATATATAAACTATTTGTTGTTAAGGCATCTCGCTCCGAGCACTGTCCACGCCCATTTTCCCCTCCGTATTCCCAACATTTTTGTAAAAGGCATACAGAAGTGAAGGAAACAAGGGGAGATGGGAAATCTGTTGAGTGGAAAATTACAAAAAACTGCAAAAGCGGCGTTTACCAACATTTTCTGCATGCCACGGAGAGTGGCTGCGGCTCCTTCTGCGCCTCGGCCCCACACATGTGTTGCTTTTAAGTATTTTGGCAAGTTGTGCATATTTTAATTAGTTTCCACAGCCAGCAAACAGCAAACAGTTTTGCCAAACAAGCAGGCAGGTGGGATCCGAGCGTAAGACGGGGCGTATACGCAACCTGCGACCTCCTGGCTAAGCGTCAGGAGTGGGCTTGTTAGTGTTAGTGTACCGGAAGTCATCCCGTAGTGCAGGAGCACGACACTTACTATACTCTTTCTATACTGCTTTAATATTCTTTATCTAATTTGTATATTAATAAATAAAGCTAGTATTTAAACATATATCAGATTTTTAATGCACTCCAGAATAGAAACTTGATAAACTTCTACTAAAAAGTTATTAAAATACAATTAAACTGTTAAGACATTCTCCTAAAATTAAGTCCAGCTGTTAAGCTCTAGAAAATATTATTATTTTGAGTTTATAAAGTCATGTAGAGTGCATAACTACCTCGAAATGGTTCTAAGAACCCCCTAAAGTCTCTCCTTAGTCGCCCCCTCTTCTTCGCCAAACTTAAACATGACTTGGGTTCTTGCTACTGGCTTTTTGACTCTAAAAACTCCGCTAAAATGCACACAATCCTGCCAGAGCTGCTGTTGCTGCCTTTGTGTTATGCCAACTGGCAAAGTCAAACAAATGTCAGAGTGAGACTGAGTCACTCACCCACCTAACCGCGCCAAGTCGTCGCTCAATTTCTGTGTGTGTGCACGGGGATTTTGTGTTTAACTATTTAGGCAGCGCATCGGAGGAGCGGATTTCCACTGCCTTTAAGCGCTCTGCCTGGCATTTAGTGTCGACAAAAGGCCAAAAGCATATCAATATGCGAGCAAACAGGAAAAGGGGGCCGACAGGCGGCGGGCAGTCGGGGGAGTCACCTATGCAAATATTTCGAGACTGCCTTTCTCCGCTTTCTCCTCGGAACCATTCAAACTTTCTGCTTCAGTCGCTCGGTCGTTCTTCGAATGTATCTTGATACAAGTACTGCAATTTGTATCCGTAGCTTAGCGACACGCAGAAAAAAAGAGAGTTAAAAATCATAATCTTGAAAGTTCTGGCAATTAGAAACCCTGCATACTTTTTTGCGAATAATTTTTCTACTGAATAAAAAGTCTGCCTTTAAGGCTTCCCAGAAACTTTTCTTCAAGTAAGGATTTTGTTGCTATGTGCTTGTTTTCCCAGTGTAGCTCTGCCTGTCGCGTTCTCCGAGATTGGCTTCCACACACAGATACTACCCACACACACACACACATGGCACACCCACTTGACTGCTCGTTTTGGCTCTGCTGCCATTCAAATCTGGTCTGAATCCGACGGCCGCCCTCCTCCACCCAGAAAATGCATTGCACAGCAGATGCCTCCGCTCCGCTTTCATTCTTTCCCTTTCGATTCTATCCGATCCCTTTGGCTTATACGGCTCCTTGTGTTTCTGGGGCCCGTTTAATAGTCGCAAATTGGTTCTCACACTTGGAATTTCGATTGGCAGTGTGATTTGGCTGGCTGGGGGCCTTTGACTCGCTGAAAATTGATGAGAATCGAATGGGTCTCGACTGAGGCAGACAGACAGATTGTTGATATTGTGATATGTTCGAGGCGGAGGTCTTTGACTTCAACAACTCCAACGAGTGCCTAAGAGAACTCAAATTAAAGAAAATGGCAATTAAAAAAGTTAAATTAAACTACATTTAACTTAAATTAAGTTAAAATTAAATGACAGGTAGATTGTGAGTAAAGATAAAAAGAGATTCCAATTTGTAAACCTTGCATTTGTTAAAATATTGATTTGATTGCTATTTATAAGCCGCACTTAATCAAAAAATTCGGTCTTAAATCATGCTCTATCCCCAATCATTAAACTGCCAGCTTGGAATTTATTTTACACGTTCGGCTTTCTGTTTGTAAAGCAAAATCTACATTGTCAACCACTTATCGCCCACAAAACAAATAAAATCTAACAGTTTTTGTTTCGGGAGAGCAAACCGCAGCGAGGGAGGGGACACATTTTATTTGGCTGCGGGCTGAGCCCGAAATGAACCCGCAGATGGGCTGAGCCCGCTCATTAAAATTTGTTGCCAGGGCCCGGGAAAAGGTGGCTGGGATATGTGCTGCGGCAGTGGGCTTATGGACTATCAAGCGGCTGAGTGTGTTGTTTATGGGTTCGCCTTTATCGTAAACCGAAGTCATCAAATACACGGCGCACACACTCATGTGGGTAGCAATAGGATAGATATCAGGATTTTTAGTATTCCACCTTAATTTGCAGGGGTTAATCAAAGTTTCTACCTTTAAAGAGGGCCAGGGAAGCTCCAATAAAAAGGATTTCGCTTAGACATCGAGAGAAATTACTTCTAAAAGGGAAAGGCACTGAAGCAGTTTATGTCATATGTAACTTAGATATTTTATATACAAAAAACCCCTTTAACCTTTATTTGAAGTTAAAGAAAATCTATCTTTGAACCGGGGTTCCCCCTTCCCTCAATTGTTTTGAAGCCCTGACAAGGATTTCTGTTTATCGATTTTACTGGAACGCGAAAAACTCATTTCGCATGAGGGGAAGTTAATAAATTACACTTCAATTGTGCAGTCAAAGTCATGTTCGATAAAAATACGTTGTGGCAGTCGCCTCGGCGGCTTGTGATTGTTTGTGTGCGCGAATAAATCTGATGCTCGCAGCCTTCGCTCTTTGATGCCAGTTCCTGGCAGGGCCTGTCAAATCAAATAATTGAACTTTCGTTCCATTGTGAAAAATGAAGCACATCCCGGCGACGGAGCAGGCAAAAACGAGACCAAATGCCGCACATTAAAAGCGATTTAAAAAAGGGAAGGAAAGCCCGAGTCCCGATATGAAACCGAGACCTCCTCCACTACACTGGGACACACGCCAGCACACATTCTTAATCCATTTTTGTACTCAACGTTAGCTGATGGATTACTCTCGTTCAAATGTCGAATCTTGTTAGCCCAGCTCCCACCATCTATACGAGTCCTCCCACTGGGCCTCCCCCCGAGCCCACCCTCATACCCACCCACCCACAGTGCAACAAAAAAGCGGAAGTGGAACTCTGCCTGGGGGCTGGTTTCTGGGGCGCTGCCCACATTCCACGGCAACAGATGCTGATGGCTAACAAGCCAAAGGGGGCACAAGTGTCGCTGATTTTCACGCTCCAGATTCAAGCTGTGCATATGTGTGCGTTTCGGTGAGAGTTTGTCCGGATTTCGTGCCATTTCAAACATTGTAAAAAACGGTATTTAGGTACACGATATTTGTGAATAAAACTGAGGAGGGTAATCTTTAATATTTCTTGTTACATTATATCCAAGAGAGCTTAAAATAACATCCATAAAATTAATAAGAATCTCTCAATGGTGTAGACCTAAGCGAATTACACTATTTTTTAGGCATATGTATATATAAACTTTTTAAAAATGCTTGCTTCGTTGTACGAAGTTACTTTACTTAGTTATTGCTTTGGTAGGAAATTAATTTCAAGACTCCGTATAGATTTAATATTTGCTTTTAGATCTTCCTATATTTTTTCTGAGTGAATAACTTCTGTTATATTTTTTCTGAAAGATTTATAATGAGATTTATATTGGGCATTTTTCGTGCGGGTTCTAGTTTAGTAATATTTGATTCATCCACAGCGTGCCGGCTCCCATTCATCTTTAAAGCCATTCAGCAGCTATGCCAGTAGCCTGGATCCCAGTGTGCCTGCAGTTTCCCCGATAATTACTAGCCGGGCTCTGCTTTTCTTCTCGGGCTGCCAGGCAGTGCCTGCTTTTGCCATTTAATTCCCTCGGGCCAAGGACCTTAGTTAGCTGGGAACACGAAATTTGTTTGAATTTTTTTTCGTTGTTTGCCTCCGCTTTCCTGGCTTTTCTCTGCTTCCCAAGTTGTTTTTTGTTGGCATTACCGTTTTGCCTGGTCTTGATATTGGCAATTTTTCCTGTTCTGCCCTCTGCTCACTTTCCTTTTTGTCTAATTTGCTGCTCCCCATTTTCTGGCTGGGAATTGCATAACAAAGTGAAATCTGTTAAGGCTATACATGGGAATTGTTGTTTGCCTCCGCTGTTGTATCAGGGACATTTGTCGTCGCTTTCATTACAAATTAAAATCTGAGAGGCTCGCAAACTCGTATAATTTAATATTAATTTAAGTTCCTTGCTATGGCGTCTCGTTTTGTGCTAAAACTTTCCATAAATTAAATTGGTTTATGTTCGTCTAAGCTTTTAAATGCTGAAACTGGCACCGCTTACTCCAATGGGAATAGTTGAGCAGAGGCATTAATTAGGCCCAAAGTTTGCCAGAGCAGTCTGGATAATTAGCAAGTACTAGTACCTTTTCGGTTTGGATGATAATGTACTTCAGATAGTGAGAGGAGTAATTATACTTATTTTTTAAGTAGTTATTTCGCCGTAAGGTTAGGCGGCTATATAAGGATGTAATAAAGAGTCAGTATTAAAATAAAATATAAATAACCATTATCAATTGCGTACCGCTTTAAAAACTGCTTTAATTATTACACAATGAAGCTGGCTAACATATAAGCATTAATAATATATTAATCTGGGATAATAAGAGACAATAACGATTATTATTTAGTAATTAAAACCACTTTCCACTATAATTAATCACTTTTTGAGATTCTTACCATATTGATAATATCCCCCATGTTTTTATATGTTTCCATAATACTCTATATATATTTCCATTGAGTTTACAACCTTATATCATTCCCTTATATACCCTAGATTTTTTTACTAGCCAAGCATAAGCAGCCTAACAATGGTAAAGGGCGATTTCCTACAAAAATACCGGGGAAATCCCTTGTGTAATGTGCCGCACCTGCAGTGCGTCAACTGAGCGCGCAATTTTCCTGCCCGAAATGAGCTTTATTCTTTATGGCTTGACCAGCCAGCCACGCCCCTGGCCGCCCACCTATACACACACATACGTATGCAAAGCGAAGCGTTGAATTTAATGATGTACATCCGAGCTCGGAGTTGTGCGTCAATTTCCAGGACGAGCAAATCGGCGGCTGTCATAAAAGTGCTTTGTTCTGCGCGTGTATGTGGCGTATATAACTTCCGACAATAAAGCGGTTTATGTTCTAATTCTATTAGCTCCAGACCAAGTGGCCAGGCAGTCAAATGGACGTCGAATGCGTGTAACAATTACGCCAGACAAAACCCCGGTTCACATGCAATTGCGGTGTAGAGAATATATACAGTGAGCACTGGATGTTGATGCACCAAGGGTAGGCCCAATTCACCTGTTTACTCTAGCGTGAGTATAGGAGGATATTACAGAAAAATATGGATATAAATTAGATCCTTAATTCTATAAAACATTGTACAATTTTGTAATAACGAGCATTCACTGTATATATCCTTGCGTCCTCGTAAATGCAGAAAACGAGACTTTTACGACTCGATGGTCCATTGGTAATAGACTCAATAAAAGCGCCAGCTTAGACCCTCCTTACCTAAATTAATAAAAATTAGGTGAATAAAAATGATCCCAATTATTCGGGGTGCTTTCCTGATAAGTATTCGGTAAATTAAATATAGGCAAAATAAATTCATTATATAGGGTCTGAGAAATCCCTAACGAATCACGTTTATTCGGTTTTTCATTCCTCCATTATCATCATTAAAAATGAAAAACCAATATTCAAAGAGACTCTTATTTTGTGCTAAAAATAACCATAGCTAAGCCAAAACAATTTAAATTTAAATTTAATTAATCTGCATATTATCAGCAGATCGTGGCCTCGGCCAAAGCATAATCTATTCTTTATTTCTCTTAATTCATGGCCAATATTTAAGGAATAATGCTACAGAAAAGAATTCTTTAAAAATATGCAGTTAAGAAGATATGTATTTTTGGGTCTTTAAATGGGTCTTTAAATATATTCATAACTTAGCCAAAACAGTTTTAATTTAAATTTAATTAATCTGCATATTATCAGCAGATCGCATAATCTATTCTTTATTTCTCTTAATTCATGGCCAATATTTAAGGAATAATGCTACAGAAAAGAATTCTTTAAAAATATATGTATTTTTGGGTCTTTAAATGGGTCCTTAAAAATATGCATAACTAAGTCAAACCAGCCTCAAATTCAATTCGGAAAACTTTTCTATGTTAGTTTTTATCTGATTAATAAATCTGCATACCAAATTTAGAAATTGAGAACAATAAAATTTTTGTCGATTTTTGACAATTTTAATGATGTAACCCCTTATCATTTTTTCAAAAATTGGCCAAAATTTTTTTTCTTGGATTTNAAAAATTGGCCAAAATTTTTTTTCTTGGATTTTTCCATATTTTAATTGTAAATAATTAAGATTTTAATGGAGAATCGATCAGTATACGGCATTTGGCTGTCACTCTATTTTTGGCCATAATATGCTTACTAGAAGACCAAAATAAATTCATTATATAAGGTCTGAGAAATCCCTAACGAATCACGTATGCTATCAACTCACTGTCACAAATTCTAGGCCTTAGATTAAAAAATAAATGGTTGGAATAGAAGTATATCGAAGTCGATGAGTCAAATTTTAAAAATCATCCGTAATAAATGAAAAATCTAAATGAAAGTAGTCGAGCTTTAAGCAACGTCAGAGTTTATTCTGAATAAAGAAATGCCTTTGAAAAATTTGTTATATTTATTTGTTCTCATATACTGGGAACTCGCGGAATGCACTGACCACTAATATTAAATAAAGCCACAAATTCCCAAAGCATAAACTCAACTTTATTTCACATTTTAAAGCCGGGCAAGCCACATTCTGGCTCGCTGGAAGGCAACCTTTTGTCAATCAAGTTGGTCAAGTTTATGAAACTATGCACTAACCCAGTTAGGATGCAAAAACCCACACGCACACACTTATGTAGTTTTACTATATTCGGTTTTTTCATTCCTCCATGTACGCTTGCATGTGTGTATGTATCTGTGGAAGGAACTTTTCCGTTGCGACATGCTCAAGTGCTTGCTAACAAAGTTAACACAAGATTACTAATACGCACCATTGTACGTGACTTTTTGCTGTCAGCTAAATCAAGTTTCATTATGTGCCAAGCTGTGGAGGAGGAGGGGCTCCGATGGAAATACAGATATAACCGCAGCCAGGAGGGTTATTTTCGAAGTGGCGACGCAAGGGAGAGCTCTCTCACAGCGTCCGAGGACACCTTGTGCATAAAGCACCTGCAGCAACTTTTGCTAATTGTGGCCAGGGCATACGCTGTCCTACACGCTGATTTTTAGTCCACAACGGCCGTATCGAGTGCGGTTTGCAGCAAGTTTGCAGCATAATTAAAGCACAGACACGCCTCCGGCTAGAACCCTAATAGCATTTGCATGTGAAGCACGCACAATTCCAAGAGCCCAGACGGAACGTGTAGTTCCTAAAGATAGGAACCCGAGCTCAGACACAGAAACAAATTTATGAACAGTTTAAGCCTTTACAACTATATTAAAGGCCTTTAATGAAGATAAAATATATTTTGAAGCGTTTTTCTGCTATTTCTGGAGAGAGAGGCAGACTCCGTCAGAAACTCAATAATTGCACAATTATTTATATTCTGTACAGAATGAATATTACAAAATTTCTTAAATATTCCACTGCCAAAATATCAAGTATAATAATTTCGGCTTGTGTGAATTAAAGGGGTTATATTAAGAGGCCAGAGATCTGTCCAGTGCACTTTGCCATTTAATCAGCTACCAGAGATCGCCCGGCCTGTCAGCATCAGAAGTGATGCCATTATATTTGTCATGCGTTAAAGCAGCCACGCAACAGATAAATATTTAACGCAGCCGCACAGAAATTCAGCTTTCCGATGGCAAATGCAGCTACTTATTATTTATGCTTCCCCAAAGACCTGGAAAATAAACAAAAATATGTAGAGTGGCATAGATATTCCCGCACTGTGGCTGTGGCGAACCAGAAACCCCAATCCGTATCCGTATCCAACTCTGCTCTGCCGAGAGCGAGGGGTGCCCGAGCTTGTCCTGATTTTGCAACGATTTGAATGTCTGCGTCTTCCCCCCTCCTTCAATTTTATTTTTCCTTTTTGGCTTTCCCCCACACAAGTGTGTGTGCGTGTGTGTGGGGGGTTTTGTCCTGGCCACGTGTGTTTAACTTTTGTATCATGCTCGTATTTTGTGGGGTAGAGTTTTATGAGTTCAAGTTTTTAAGAAGCTTTCAAATTTAAGGTGACACATTGATGGGGAATTGGGACAGGCTCTATGAATATTTTCGAGCGCGAGGAGGAGGCACATATCTCGGTTGGGCAATCTATATTAATGCCATTCGACAAAGGCTTAAAGCAAACACACCGCACTCACTTCATTAAAATAACATGCAAAATGGAAACAAGTGCCGGCAGCAGCTGCTTTATCTTGTGATTGCAGGGGTCAGATGTATCTGTGGGATACCAATAAATATTAGCTGATAGCCGGGCTTTTGTATCCACCTGGCTGGATGCAACTTAAATATTCTATTATTTGCCCATTGCTGCATCGCCTCTCCGCCCCGAAGTGCGTATGTGTGTATCCTGGGCTCGTAAATAATTAAGGATACTTGCTGGCAAAATGAAATATTACAAAGGCAATACACACGCAGCCAAGCAGCCACATCCTCGGTTCTTGTCTCTGGCAAAGATTATGCAATCTAATGAAAAGCAACCCGTATAAACTATACCCGGTCCCAGGTGGGTGCCACGTGGGAAAAGGATATATGGATATGGGCATATCTGGGCAATCCAGGCTATCCGGGGTGCGGAATCGGCTGGTCAACCTCAACCGCAGGCTGAAGTCTCATTAACCGCAACAGCAGCCAGGCTGCCGCAATGCATTATAAATTTAGCTGCTACGCACACAAATGTGCTTCTTCATTTATTCAATTATTTAATAATAAATTATAGAATAGCTGTGTGTGCGGAATTCTCGTGCCGGCAAAGTGCGAAAAGCTGTCGATGCCAGGCCTTAAGTGAAACAAATACGGAATAAGGAATAAGTTAACCACAGGGAAATTCACACACACTTCAACGTCAGCTTTGAGTTTCTGTCAGGTTTCTGTCTGTGTGAGAGCCTGCGATGCTTTTAGGAACAGTTTAAATAGAATGCGAATAGTGCATAATTACAAATTAATTTGTATCAAGTTTAAAACAGGAAAATATAGAATAAAATACCTTTGAAACATTCGATAAATTAAAAACAGTAATGTAGTAATGTTTTTTAACTTTTAATAAAACAGTGCTAAGAAAATGTTATATTAAGCCTTAGAAACACAGTGTAAGGAACTAAAGAAATATAATTACTATGCATTCTTAATTTCCTTTAAATAGGCATCAAGTCCAAAAACTACTTCTTTGGCACAGAAAAATATAAAAAATTAATATTTCAATCTAAACACACTTAGAATTTTCTCTTTTGTTATCCTTTAGAAAGTTAAAAGCTGTACATATCTAATACTACTACTGATATCCGCTCTACTACATCTAATTAAAAGCTTCAACAATGATGAATTATTTTGAAAGCACTTTTTGCCCCCAAACTAAATTGGAAATCAAGAAAACTTCCCAGACTTCCACTCAGATGCGCCTCGACATGAAAAACGGCAGCTAAGTTGCATCTGCAAAAGCATCTTTGGATGCCACATCCTGACCCCCCAAATAATAATAAGCAGGAGATGCTGGGAAAATTCTCGGAAGTAGACCGCACTCAGGAAGCGCTTTTGTCTGGCTGTGGTTTGGCATCCTGCATTATCTGCTAGACTCCGCCTTGTAATTTCCACTTAGCCTGCTTTCCGGCTGCAGAGGGGCAAAGTGCCAGGCATGCATGAAATGCGTTTGACTGATTTGCATTTTGGCATCGGCAGCAGGACCTTCAGGACGTTCAGGACGTTCAGGATCCTTGCGGCTGTGTGCTGAATTTACTCCGGCTTTCAGCTGCTGCCTCTGTCAAATATTTGGCCTGACTGTGGCAAATGTGGCTTTGCGGCCAACAGGCGGAGTAATTCAATTAATATTTTACCTTTTTGCTGCACACTCAGTTTCATAGTCTTCACATACCTGAAAGTAGAGACGGTAGAGCTTTGTTAATGTCTAGCTTCAAAGGCAGGCAACAATCCCCGGGAAGCCCGGGCGAGGAAAGTCAAGGAAACGCCCCCCGAGGCAGAGCGTTAAGTGTGACAAAGTTTTATACATTTTCAAGCCAAAACTGAGCACTAATAGCACGGTCAACGAGTCGTATAATTAACGTTATGCCAGAGCGAGAAAGTGCCACTTACTACGACCCGGCAAAGTCTGTGGCGAGCTCGTGGAAACTAAAGACAAAGTCAGACACTTGTCACAGTTTCGCCGAAGGTGGGGCAGCCTTGGAACTTAAACAGTTGCACTTTTCCAGGGGGCGTGGTGGAGGGTGGCGGGGTCAGCCCACGCCTCTGGCACCCCCTTCGCTGTGTGTGTGTGTGTGTGTGTGGGTGCTTCAGTCATTAAATGAATGGCAGCCCGGCAGAATTCATCGCAGCACATAAAACGCACCACAGGCGTGGGATAAGGATGGGGTTGACTTGGAGTGGCCTGTCGCAGCTTTTGTCTTAAATTGGCTAATAAACTGCCATCTTCCTGGCTGCAGGGACGTGGTGGGGCTGACAAAAGTGCCGGGCGTGTGACTTTGTGCGGTTGGCAGGCTAAAATGCTTGCGGCTTCATTAAGCGCTCATAACACGAGCACATGAAATTGAAATGTTTTGCTGTCCTCAGTGCCAAATCTCTGGGCAACCAGAAGTGAACCGAGAAAGTTGATAATTTCCCCTCTTACACCATTAAATAAAGACTCAAAATGAAATATATAATCTCATAAAATGGCTTTTGTAACAATTAAACATAAAAGGCTACTCTTAAGTATTACTACACTACACTTAGGAATTATTAAATAACTTTATTTGATTTATAATAACTCCAGAAACAGCAAAAGATGAGCTTAAAATACACCTTTCTCTACCTTAAAATTAAGGAGGATCCTACTGCTTTATTATTAACCATCAGCCACCTGAATTATCGCGCTGGTTTCCGCTTGTGGCTGTTATGCTGAAAATGTAATGAAATAGTTTTGTGGGAAAACAGAAAATTTTAATTAAAATCACATATTGGCATTGGCAGTGGTTTTATTGATAAATACCTCTCTCTATTCTTGTCCCAGCTAAATTAATAGGCTCAAACACACAAGGCGACTGACCATGGCGTAATTAAATCACTGGCAATTCGTATTTATTACTGCGACCTATTGATGTGGCGGCCAAGTACATATTCATAAGGCCAATTCAGTCACATTTCAATTGCAAATTTCGGCCCAGTCAATGGAAACGTCTTAATTAAAATACAGCCTGGGCATTTATTAGTTTGCTGCCATTAAATATACCTAAAAGCCAACGAGTTTTATAAATAAATTTGTGAAAAGTATTCGCATAAAGCCGGGCCGCCTGATTTTATGTTGTGGGTGGGCAAGATGAGTGGTGTGATTATGGAAGGAGAGGATTGGATTAGTTGGGAGGCCAGAATTTCAGTCAGGGCACACACAACTTTGTTGCGGTTTAAGGGCCCTCGGTTCAGAGTTGGCCCATAAAATGTGTGACCCACTGTTTGCCTGGTCGTTTGCCTTGTTTTATGTGTATGCCGGATTCCATGGACTCGGATCTCGGATTTCGGCATTGCTGCTTATTGTCGAAGTTTCCGGTTGCAGCAAGTAGTGCGTAAAATTTCAATGCGATATCAAGAAGTTGTGCCATAAATTTCTGAAATTATTGGCACAATTGAAGTTGTGCCTTGAAAGTGTATTTTTATATATTCGTGCGCATATATTCTTGTGTCCCTGGCCGGCTTCCGTAGGCTCAAGGCTCAATAAATTTCCTTTTTTCCTCCCCGACTGGTCCTAGTTCGGTTTTCAAGTATATTTTCATGACTTCATGATTCCTTGTACTTCGGTGAAGGGGGTTGTTTTACGTGGTTTTGTTCTGGGGATCAATCAACCGGGGACAAGTGGGAGTGCGGAGAAGTGTGTTCTGCAGTGGATCCTTTGAATCCAGAAAGAGCAAACTAAATGCTCTTAATTAATGGAGATGGCTTGAGAAATTACGAAATGTCCTCCATAACTAAGACGCTTTGGCAAGTTCACATGGCAAACATTGGTATCCCCTTAGCATTCCGTATTCAGCCATCGCCGTTTCGTTTGACAGCTGGCAGCTGCAACCCCCTCTCTTGGCCAACTTGTGCTGCAAGAACTTTGGCAAACTCATTAACTCATTATCTGTGCAAGAAGTTGACACAACGCTCCGACAACTTTGCAGGCGACAGAGCAAACGGCACCGCCATCAGCCAACGACCAACACAAACATCAGTTTCCCCATTCGCATTTAATTAGTTATCATTTGCATGACGGACAATGCATTGCAGGGCAAGAACTTGAAATTGCACTGGAGTCGGGATGGGATAGGATTCTGCGAACACATATAGCCGGGAGTGCTATGGATGTGCGATGTACCCGCATCTGGATCACGTCCTCTGCCTCATTGAGCACCTTAATTGATGCTAATTGATTGTGCTGGGGCTGTTTGTGTTCCGTCGCTGATTGCTCAGATTTACGACTGGCCAAAATTAAATAAAGCAAATTACAGCTCGCCCAAAAGTACACCAAGCCGAAAATGTGCTGGCTCTGGGTGTCCTTTTTGCTTATATGTATCCGTAGCCAGGGGCTGTTATCGCATTTGCAATCGCGGCTGGTCAACAGATTTTTATTTCATTTGCGCCGGCTTACTAAATAAATTGGACAACGCGCACAGGGCACGGCAAACAGACCCCACATTCACTCGGAAAAATAGTTCGATTAAAAAAAATAATAAATAATAATAATAAATATTAAAGTAAATAATCATATATTTTAATAATTTATTAAATACCCTATAAAATAATTTATGAATTAATTGTAGCAGTATCCCTCGCTGAAAGTTTTCAAAACCAACTAAATAATTCTTGAATTTTCAGCGCACACTTTTTCGCAAGTGCACAGAGTCGCAAATTTTGAAGTTTTATTTAATTTTGGTTGATTTCGGTGTAAAACCCTTTGGCAAATCCACCATATCGCACATGTGTGTGGGCAAAATTCATTTGTTGTTCAGCCATATTCAAATAACTGCGCCACACGCCTCGTGCGGCAAATTTATGTTGCTTCAATAACAATTTCCACAAAAGGCAGCAACAACCAAAGCTATGAAATGGCATGTTGAGTGTATTAAATTGCCATTTATTTGATTTTTGTTTTCGTCTTTCGCCCCGCTGTTGTCCCACTTTTTATTCTCCAGCCCTCCCTTCTTCAGGTCCCTCGGATTTCTTTTTGTTTTTGCTGTAGCATATTTTTTGGGCAACATTTAAATAATGTTTATATTTGTACGCCATGGATTTGTATTGTTTTCTGATATCTGTCTAAGGTTTTAGAGTGTGCGTTCGTGTGGCAGGGATTCGGAATGAATCATGCTGTGATACAGGATTTGGTTTGGGATGAGGAGGCAGGACTCGTGTCGAGGGAATCAGAGTGCTTAGAACACTGAAATAAATAATAGCCAAGCTGAATGAAACATAAAGAAGATGCTTCAAGGGATTTTAATTGTAATAAGATTTCTTAATTAATTTAGCTTAAAATAGATTGGAGTTTTCAAATCAAGTGAGACTATTCTGTATTATTATTCAAGTTCTAGACATAATAATTTGAATGTTGGACAATATTTTTTCCTCTGTTTAGATGGATGAGAATAAAATCGGATATTACCCAGAGGGGTATCTCATCTATCTTGTAGAGGCTTCCGCGCACTGCTTTGAGCTTATTTTTTAAGTCTGTAAGAAATATCATCACTTACACATTCCAGCTTAGTGCCTCCTAGAGATTTCATGATTTTTTAATGTTCACCTTTTTGGCACAGTATTTCTGTGTGTTCTACTCGAGGGTCAAGACTTTCGACCAAGGCGGGAAAAACAGGCGAATTGACATGACTTTTATGGCGGCCATAAAAGGGACTTTAATGTGTTTTATGCCCCTTGCCAAAAGGCGAAGGCGAAGGCGAACTTCTGCTGTCCTTCACATAAATCGACTTGAAACACACCCGGAAAGTCCAATGGAATTATGCGTGAGCGCACATCAAATGAGCAACAAACGAGGTTTTCTACTTTTCGAATTTGCGCAGGGATAGGAATATGGAATGCCTCACAGCATTGACTTCCTCGCTTCCAAATCAAGATGTCAAGATGAACCATGGAGCTGGAGCGGGCAGGCAGTCAAATGAGCTGGCATAAATCCTCGCCGCTGGCCAAATATTGATTGGCGTCGGCCGACGTGCTCGGGGTGGCCATCCTGGATCCTGGGATCCTGGGATACTGGGATCCTGTAAGTCAGCTGGCAGCGTTTGTTTGTCGCCCTGCCGCTGCTGACAATCTGTCAGGTGCCACTTAACATAAAGGTGGGGTTTAGCTGAGGAGCAGGAGCTGGCGAGTGTAGATGGTGTTTACCTTTGGCTTTTAGCATGCACGCAAATCCTCCGGAGCAATCAATTTGTTTTTATTGAATTTTCCCCAGCTAGCCAGCACTTTGGTAACGCCAGTTCGACGAAGGACATTCATTTTGAGTACGCATGACACATCTCAGCAGGTGTACAGAGAAACTTTCTGTTTGGACAAGAATATGCTGTAAGATATAAGGGTTCTAAAAATGTTTGAGCTGAGAAATTAATTCTGAAACTATTTTGGGTTATAAAAACATTTTCCCTGTTGAGTAGAGCGTGCACAATGGTTCAAAGATTTTTCTACAGAAAAAGAAACGTACGTTAATGTGTTTGGACACAGAAACATCACACAAACAATGGTTTCCTCTCTCTTTAAAACTTAAAAACCTTAAACAATTGTTTAAGTTAAATAAATTACTTTAAATGTTCCCAGAAATATTAGTGCAATCATTTGCAGGACAAATTACAACATTTTTCATATAAAATTGTTTAATAGTATCAGTATTGTTATTAGTTACAAACACAATTCTTATTAATTAATTTCACAAGAGCGAAAATTGTAGGGATGAAATCCGAAAGCAATAAAAAATTTGTAACTGTAAACTTACAGTTATCTCGATTTTTCAGTGCACAGGACCGCTCAGGACTAACTACGCTCGCTACGTATCCAGCCGGGCTACCTGGCGTATGAGTGACGTATGGCTAAGCATTTGTTATGGCTTACCCATCGCCCGGGAGCACTTGTGTGTATGGGAGAGTGTGCACGTGTGGGTGCAAGTGAGTGTCCGTGTAACGTTTTTTATTGCTCGCTTCCTGCTGGCCAGGGCAATCTCATGTGTCTGTCTCTGTGTGAACTGGCTGTCAAAATTTATGCTGCTCAAATTTCCAGCACAGAACTAACGTTAAGTATACGTCGTCGTTGGGGCTGGGTTTGGTGTCTCTCGGCGCTATCCTTTAGGGTAACGCATCAAGGGAATATTGGTTGGAATTAGTGGAAATAAATAAAGGATAAAGAGTAAATAAGAAAGTTTTAGTTCGGTAAATATTTCAGAATTCAAACATTTATTTACTTCTAGGGTCTGACCCAATTTATTGATGGGTATCCTCATGTCTTAATCCTCGAATAAAACATTTTCTTGTTTCAGGTTTGTTCTTGGGTCGCCCATTGTTCGGGTGTGTTTGCTTTTTGTTGTTCCTGTTGTTTTTGGCCCATTTTTCAAATTGATGTCTATCGCTTTGGCTCCTTTTCAAAGTTTCTGGCATTTTACATGTGCTAACCAACAAAGCTGCGCCCCAGGGTTTGAGGGCGAAATTTTTGGGGGAGAATTGTTCCTGTGAATTGGCGAACGGTGGCTGTGGATGTGGCTTGAGTGCTGGCTTTGCCGTTGATTGCTATCTGGTAGTTGCCGCAGAAAGAGCAAAACCGAACAAGTGGCATCAACCAAAACCATATTGATAGTGGTCTGTTTGTCTTTGAATGGTTATTTCTCTGTATTTGCACCTTTTGAACGTCGAGATATGCGATATAGTATAAAATACCATTCAGATTTTAGTAACTGCTCGAATTTATATCACGCAAGGCATCCCTCATTTGTAATCAATGTCTTTCAACTAAAACTCGATTGTTATTGATAACCATTTGGCTGAAAATTAATTTGTGATTTCCACATAAAGTAGGTTTCTGTATCCAAATTATAACAAAATATTATTCTGAGGAGGCTAAATCATTTCCTTATATACAGTTATTCCTGATTAACTTACTTCTCGAAGCATGTTTACCTTAAATGTTGAATATCAACAATATACTTATACGAGCAAAATCCTTTTAGAGCCATTTTAAATCAGAAAACAAGTTCCTTTAGTATGTATATGAGAAATATTCTCCGCAGTCTGCATACACAAAGTTTGTCCCCGCCACACCCACTTTTATTACATTTAGCAACCCCCAACAGAGAAAATACAAAAAAGGCGCGAAATTCTGTGCGTGGGTGGAAAATTGTGTTGAAATATTGTCCTTAAGGGTCGCTTACAATTTGGTTTTTAGGCGCTGCCTCCTCAGCCAGCCGCTCTTGCCTTCCTTGCGTTTTCACCATTCTTGCAATTATTATAAAATGGCGCACACCAAGCAAGGACAATGGCGGCAGGAGCCGGGTCTGCGGTGACGCTGCTCGCGCTCCTTGGAGACTCATTTTCAAGTGCTGGGCCGCTCAAGTGGGTCAGCCCAAGTGGTTTAGAGGAGCCCAGGATGTGGGGCCAGCAGTTCAAGGATTTTATTGTTGCGAGCATGTAATTGAATGCAATGAAATTACGCAGCCTCCGACTGGGGCTCATGGCTTCCTTGCCGAGCGGGAGCCCCATTTGTATGCAGGATTTAATTGCATTTATAGTCTGGCTGCTGCTTGAATTTCAGTTTTTGGCATTTTCCAGAGTCCCCCGAATTGCATTAATTTTCAACATGCAGCAGGGTTCAAACTAATAGTAAAAAGGTTATAACAAATATTTTTAAGGCACATAGCATGAAATTAAGATATTTCAAAATTTGCCCTAAGCCTATGTTCAATTATAAATTCAGTTTGCAATTAAAATAGTAAAATCTCTTTTAGTTTTAGATTGCAACTAGATACTCTTCTGGACAGACCCTTAAAATTCTAGGAAAAGTATTTGTTTAAACCAGAAATTGTAGACTGACTTATTGTTTACTAATACTCCGTTATACTCCTTTCTAATCCCTCCGGAAATCCGTTTTCATCTGCTCTCACAGCCCCGACATACTCACCCATTTTTCCACCACTTTAACAGTTCTGCCGTCAGCCTCAAAACTATGGCAACAAATTTGGCCAAACACGTGCCAAGTAAACAAAGTCATCTCTTGCTTACTCCATTTTCACTTCTACCCCTTCACTTTCTCCCCATTTGTTTGTATTATCTTTCCATTTCCCCCCACCGACCGTCCCCGCACACAACTTAATTCACATGCCAGTCCGACCAACTGACCAGAATCTGAGCCTCTGAGCCCCAGAACTCAATCAACAGCGGACTGACCCATATTTTATGGGAATTTTGGCCAGGCCTTAAATAGAAATAAGGCTCAACAGCCAGGCCTGCAAAATATACTGCTAAGGAGAGAAATATGTAGAGATAGATATGTATTCCTGGAACATCTACTTGCAGTTGTATGTGGAGGGCTTGCTTGTAATTTAGGCTTATCACTCTGGTTCCAGACCATTGCGTATTAAAAACATTTTTGTTACGCCAATAAAAAGACGGGAAAAATTTTGCATAATTCGAGCTATAAAAAATGAGTCCAGAGGCAAGCTGCGACTGTTGTTGCTGTTCTTGATGTTGACATTTCCGTTGGGCAGGAAACTAGGCAATGGGGTTAGCATCCAGCGTCCAGCTTTGTACACTGATAAATTAAAGGATCCAAGGAAACTAGATCCTTGACTCTAAAAAATGTTCTTTTCCATTTTATTGAGCTAGGTAGTAACTCCCTAGAAAGACTATGAACTGGACATGTCTACAAAATACAGGGTAACTAGAACTAATTTTATTCGATTTTATTATATAATTTAAAGTCAAGAAATTAATAATATAATTTTATGATTTCGTATAAATTCGTTATCAAATTTTTTGTTTACTGTGCACTCATTTTGTTTATAATGCCCGCCTATTTATGCTGCCTGCTCGAGAAGCCCGAGCAGCGACTTCATTTTTTTATTGCGCACATAAAATGACCCGGCCCAGTCAACATGAGGAGTTCCGTGGGGCAAAATGGGTGAAAAGCCCGGTTCTGGTGCTGACGAACGCCTGATGCTGTGAATTTGCTCAGAGACGGCTCCTCAAGCCTCCGAGCGGCCATTTGTCAGATGAAAAAGCATCGCACAAACTATGTATATTGTTTGTCATTAACAAGGTCGCCAGTAGAAACAGCATCAGCATCAGCGGCAGTGCCAGTGCCAGTGGAAAAAATGTGAATGAAGAAAGCTAAACTCTTTGATGGAGAAAAGCTGTTACTTGTACAGAGAGAAATTTATATTTAAATGCATCGATGCTTCCGTTTAGAATAAATATTTAAAAAGTATATATATTGCTTTATCAGCTACCCAAATCATTAGTAGTTTATGCAAATATTCAGGAATTTCCTATGTAGTTGGGCGCTCTAAAAGGGCCATGTGGTCACCAAAGGCATTTTGTTCTCTCTGCAGAAGACCCCCTGAAAGTTGACGAAAAAGTGTTGAGCGCGGGATGTCAGTCCATCCTTACCCCCGCCACCACCGCCTGACATTAATTTTGTTTTCATAACTCGGTGCAGCAGTTACATCCAAAGGCCGGCCGGAGGGTCCCCGAGTAACCCCTTGACCCCGGTGCCCGCCTGTTCCCTCGACCTCAGAATTTCTGGCTGCCAAATGAAGACACTTTGTTGCACTGCCGGCGGTTCCTCTGTCGCCTCTCTGTGTTTTTGCCATTTCGGGCTTTTTTCTTTGGGCCAAAGCGTGGGCTTGATTGACATGCTGTCTGTCCCCTTGGCCGCTGCAGCGCTTTCTCGCCGCTTTTTGCTTTTTGCTTGGCTTTGGCCCGCTGGCCGTGACATAAAAGCAAAAAATACATAAAAACAAACACGACACCAAGTGCAGAAACAAATTAGCACAGTTCTCCCCTCCGCTGAGCTGTTGATGCCCGGGCTGCTGTGATGCATTTTTGACAATGAACATCAGATGTCAGTCAGTGTGTCTGTTGGTCACAATGAGACAATCAGTCAGCAAGTCCTGGTTTGGCAGAGGAAAAAATGGGGGAAAATGGCAAGGCACATTTAACACATTTCCTGCGACTGTGTTGAGCAGGGAAAGACAATAAATCTGAGTTGGTGAACTAACTTAATAAATGCTTCAGAAAAAACAAGGTTACTGGTTATAGTTAATTTAGGAATTGTGCTCAGTATGAACTGGGGATCTTAAACATAGGGGATGCATGATTTAAGTAGGGAAATTCAGTGAATCTTCATAATTTATTTCTTCAATTTCAACAGTTCCTAAAGTAAGTTAACAATTTTAATAATTTGTATTATAATGCACTCTACATATTGAGCATTATTCACACCCCTTCGACTGAACCAACTTTGGCCAAAAATCATGCTACTCATGCAGCTGAAATTCGCAATTTCCCCTTCAGACTCAGTCAGCCAAATGAATACCAGCCCAAAAACCAGTTCATACACACAGTCCATACTACATTTAATTTATTTAAAGCCTGCATTTTCACACTCCAACGCTCTCTGACACTTCCCTTTGAAGCCACGAAAAAGAAAAACGAAGCGGAGCTTTGCCAGGGGGTTTTGTTTGGAGATCTGCTTGCTGCGTATTGTTCGGTTATTTGCATAAAAATCACGCATACGACGCGTTGAACGCCGCCTTCCTCGTGTGCGCACAGAAGCGGCTTTAAATTAGTTTCAAGGTTAGCAGGCGCCGGCGCCAAAAAAAAAAGACTGCTACTGAAAAGTTTTGCCAGTAATTATGGAAATTCATGTGCAACAATGGCGGATTAAAAATTATTGCACAGCGAGCGAGTCTCGTTTTGTTCTGCCAATGTCATTGTCGGCACTGGATGATGCACCACAAAAGTTTCATTTCCCCTTCATGTGCCTCCGCATTGTCATGCCCTGCACAGCAATGGGCATTAATAGTCGCCGCAGTTGGTTCCTTATTCCAGTGATTTTTTCCAGTTTTGTTTTTCTGCTTTTTTTGCCATTGGGTTGATGATGATGCCGTCGTCGACGACCGACATTGTTGCCGAATTGGAGTGTCTAGGACCGGGTTTATTTTCAATTAATCAAGCCCTGCGAACCAGACTCATAATGGAGCGCATTTCAAGGTTCCCCCATCGCGATGTGAATGCCACTCGAATGCGGAAAGCGAAATGAATAAATGATTGAATGCCGGACTGCTCTTCCATGAAAATAAGTAGTTAACTATTGACAGAGCGAGCGAGTGGAATATTAATTGCCAGTCGCTGCGCTTCTGCCTCTGCCACCATAATTCTTTGCCCTCTCCTTGCCTTCTGTCCGTTGTCAACGCCATTGTCTTGTAATAAACAAGTCCTGCAGGAAGTGGGAGCCAGGAGAGGGGGCCAGGATCCTGGCCCATATTATTGGCAGGGCAACATAATAAACATAAATCAAGTGCGCCGCCATTGTACTCAGTTTCACTGGCCGATTTGATATTGGACTGCCCGGAATTCCAGTTGGGGAAAAATATATACCTAGGAAATTTGATATAAATGCGCAATGGCATATAAACACAGCTTTTCGCCTTTACGAAATATTATTGAAATAAATGAAGAGTTTTTAGTATTATTCTGTGGCTATTGATATGAGAGACCTTTGATATATGTTTAATACCAGAACTTCTTAGCTTATTTCGTAACTTTTCTATATCCTAAATCCAAATATATATATATATAATTCCTAGTTTATTTTTCGCTGTGCACTCGCTCTCTCAGCCATTTATCTTGGACTGTTTCATTGCCCAACCGGGCTGCCACACATGCATATCATACTCGTCATCGTTTTTATTATCGCCCACGAAGCGAGAAGAAGGAGAGTTCCCCATCGCCCCCAGAGCATACTATAAATAAGCCAAGGCAAGTAGGAAAAACAATTCCGGCTCTAATGAAAGTCATGGGTGCGGCCAGCGTGTGAGGTTTATGTCTTAGAGCGTGTGGCACAGCAGATTTAACTGGCTTTTTCTTCTCGCTAAGCTAATGGATATTTATCTGGGATTTGCTGGGTTAATTTATCAGCTGCGGCCGAGGGGAATTGATTTCTCCACAGCCAAAGTATGTAAACCGAATTGTTGGGCAATTTTACGTAATTACACTCACATCAAAAAGTTGCCTAAGTGAGTTGAAATCTGTCTGTAAACATTCTAACATATGCGTGCGACATCATTCGGGAAGTTTTTACCCACTCTCTCCAGACTTCGCTTGTTTTGACACAATTTTAATATTTTTTATGATATTAAGTCGTCGTCATGTCACTTAAAACCTCAACGAAATACCAAAGTTCCCTACCCCACCCCTACCATGCCCTGAGAGGCATTTCAAAATTAAAATTCTCTAAGTAGAGCCCGGCGGGGATATGAGGAAAGTCTTCATTCGCAAGAGAGAGGCACACGAGCGTGATGCTGTTGTCTTTAGACAAGTGACACTTCGTCTCAAAATGGCACTCCGTTAAAACATTTATGAGACGGATCTGGGGATAGGGCTGCCCGCAGGCAAGATGTTTATTCTCTTTTCCAGAGCCAGCTCAGAAATTGTCTGCAAATCATGAGGAAAGAGTTCATTGGAACTGGGACTGATGAACACAGGGGAAAACATTTCCGGAACGTGGCATTCGCAAGTGACACTTACAGGTTATAAGCCAGCCTAGGTGACGTTAAAAAATTGGAAGAATGGCTCAATAAAGGAATACAGAACGATGAACTTGACTGATATTAAAAGGATTCCTTATCTATTCATAGTCCTTTCTTACATTCTTTTTTAATGGTTATTTTTGTCATATATTTACCAGTGTACGTCATAGGAAGCCTTGGAGGCTCACTTAAATTGGGGCTGGCAGAAGGCAGGCATTGATATTTTATGGCCCTTCGGCGGATTCGAGTGAAGCGCTTGACTTTCCCGGAGCTTAACGAGCGCCTTGAGCGATGATGAGTCCCTCGACAACTTGTCAGGAATTTAAAACTTATCAGCGCTGGCGGCTCATGTGCAGCATTCTTGATATATGCAAATTTAATTCGCTGTTCACATTTAAATCAATATTGGTGTGGCCTTCTGCCGCTCTTGTTTTTTCACATTTCTTTATGTATATTTTTTTATTATAATTATAATTGAAAAAGCTGCCACCAAGTGGTTCAGATACATTTATCACAAGGGTTTTTATTATGTGAGAGGGAAAAAAAGAATTGCTCATTTAACTGCAGCCGCAGTGAAATTTATATGCGTCTTGGTCCACAGAATATGGAAATATAAAGGTCAAAGGAATGCTGTGGGATCATAAATGGAAAGCAACAATTTGCATCAATAATTTAAATTGCTACATTTTAATGGGACCATTTTTAATGATAATTGAATATAAAACCATCAGTAGAACAATAAATTTATGGAGTAAAAAATATAGCAATTAAATTTTGAAAATGATAAAGCCGGAAGAGGTGTCTTAACAATTGCCTTAAAAAAGAAAACAGAAAACTTATGGGAATTAAACTAACTAACTAATTAATAAATTTCCTGAATAGGAAATTATTTCCTAAAAGTCAGTAAGACTTCTTAGTAAACAGCTCCAAGGATTCTTTTAATAAATAAATGTGCTTTTACCCATGCCCATCAATTTCCATGAAGCCAATCGATTCATGGGCACTCATAAGCCCTTCGTAATCCATTTATTCATTGCAAAAACTTTGAATATGTATTTAACCAACAAACGAACAGGAAGCCATTAAAAGAAACCGCCCGAAAAAGGGCAAAATAAATGCTTAATTAATTTTCGATTTTAACAATCCGAAAAAAGCGAATTCGGTTTCATTACAGCTGCTGTATGTCTGTCATAAACTTGGGATTTATTTGCGCCCATGTGCGCTTTTTGTTAGTCTGCCAGTGGCAGGGAGCAATAACTGCGGAATATATATCCGATGCAGCAGGGGGGTAAAAACAATTAATTGGGGCTGCAGCATCAGCACTCATTTCCATTATGGATGTCAGCAGCCGGGGCAAAAACTACAAAGATGATGGCCAAGGAGGGTTGGAGGTTGGAGAAGATGGTAAAAATGGCACGCCAAACGGTTAGTCGCTCCCATGTGCCATATAAACGAATTTAATTATTGTTCATGTGCTGAAATATGAGCAAATTTATTTATGGTCCTGCATGCGAGGCCAGGTGCCCGGCAGGATCGCTCGTAGGTGGACTCTCCAGCTCCAGACACGCGGAGTCTCCCGTCCTTGTTGTCATTGTTGTTGCTGCTGTTGTTGTTGCATAAATAAATATTGCTGGCACACGGCATTTTCGTTAGCATTTCCTTTTTTTTTAGTGCCTGCATTCGATGCAGGGAACCTGCAGGACCCTGCTCTCGTTCACCTGTCCAGCCTGCCATGCAAATGCCCCGCCCGTCTCCGTGAGTTATGGGCGTGGGTGGCGTATGATTAATATTCAATTACATGGCAGATCCTCCTCTCGCTATGCATGCGACAGCAGCCCCCCGGAAAGTGTGCTACACTTTGTTTGCCATCGCTGAAAAAACTTTGCTAATTGCCCTCATCAGGGCAGAAAAAAGCAAGCCAAAAAACACAATATAATGAAAGCCCGGAAGGAACCGGAGTCGATTTCATCAAACTCTACATTCGACGCTGTTTTCGTTTCTATGTTCTTATTTTCCTGTGTTTTCCTCTGTTTTTGGTAGACATCGTGTGCCTCCATTTGATTTAATTATGCTCGTGTTGAATGGGGGCCCAGTCGACAACAGAGTTTTATATATTCGCGAAAACAATGCGGCGAAAATACGTTCCTCTTAGCACGCAATGCGTTGGCAATGGGGCCCTGGGCGTAAAAGAATTTTAAATGAGCCTAATTATAAAATATTCTTGGAAGCCGACTCAAGTTGAAGTTGAATATTAAGCTACAACAACAAACTAAATATTAAAACAACAATGCAGAGCATTCCTAGGTGAAAATAATTAAAAACGAAAAGATTTAAAGCTGAGCATGGGAGCTCATTTGAATGCTGGTGTTAATTAGGGACTAGGGACAGTGAATAATTTTGAAATAAATATTACACTTATATTAGAAAGTGTTCTCTGAGTTTCATTAGATGAGGGAAATAAACACATAATTTTATAAAATATATATTATTGTATATACCTATAAAACAGATTTAATATTCAATAGACATTTAGAAAAGTCTTTAGCTTCCTTTTACCACAACAAAGACCCACTCCAGAATTGATGCCAAGAACTCAACCAAGTTCGCTGTGAATTAATGCCAGCCTGAGCTGCTTAAGTTTACTTGGCCCGACTATTATTCAAATACCCTCAATTGCGGGCTTAGTTGGTATTCCGATTGCGTGTAGTTTTGGCATTCGCCAGCCGCAAATATATCAAACTCTTGCCATTTGACAAGGCCAATGTCCATGATTTATGGCCGCCATTATTTTATGTTTAGCTGCACGGATTCGTGACATATTATTACTGCAATTGCCTGGCCAACATTCGGGTCTTAGGAATAATTTTCCTTCTTATCGGCACAGTTTACCCAGCACTTTGCTGGAAACTCCAAAGAACTTTGTAGCCAAAAGCTGCCGAAATGTTTCGCTTTATTATTCCACCGGGGGTTCAAGGTAAATAGTTACATTCGTCTGCATGAGTGTTTTAAATGATATTTGTTTGCCTGCTGGGGCTTTCCATTGTACATTGCGATTTTATTTCGTTTGACATTAAAAATTAATTGCTGTTTTACAGAAACGATATATTTTTTGCGCATTTGTTAAGTTTTCCTTCTGTACATTATAATTTTAATGACACATGCTATTGTTTGTTTGCTTTACACATAACAAATTCAGCGCGAAATGCAGGAAATTAATTATACATGTCGCTGGAGTTGCCATTTAATAAACCTCATCCATATTTCAGTGGCAAGGCTAGGCCGTAGCCAAAAATAAATTTATTCTCTCAATGGCGCAGAATATTTGATAATGCTCGCCATTGATTACAGATTCATATTGAGGAGAGGGACGGAAATAATTAAGATTATTTCTTGGCTGAGCTTTAAATACATTTTATTCATATAATTTGCCAAGAACTATGTGCCGAATTATTCCTTAAAAATAGAGCTCTTCTTTGAGCGCTTAATGATTATTTCCCCTTAAATTATGGCATAATCATTGATGGCTCATATGGCGTGTGCATCATCACTGTAAACCATGACGAGTAATCGTTTATTAATTTATGCATTCAAATGATGCCCGATCGCAGGCTGCTCCGCCCTTCTCCTGTCGCTGCCACTGCCGCTGCCGAAGCCTGTACCAAAATTTTGCATATTAATTGCTCATTAATTGTTGATTAGCTTTCAAGTGCCACGACGTGGCCGCCTCAATCCCGTGGCCGCCCTTCTAAGCCCCCTGTAATCCTCGGAATTAGGGCTCAGGGATACGCAAAACTTATTCAGAGCAACTCAGTATTACTGCGACAAAATGTGGTAATCAATCAAAAAGGGGAAGGCCCACTCCGCAGCGCCGAGAGTTCTAGCCTCGGCGGCGCAAATACTTGCAATTAAGCATTATTAATCACGGCGACTAAGCAACACCACTGGGGGTGGTCCACTATCCGATATGGCTTTAGCATTAGCCACATCCAGAGCTATGCTTGAAGTGGGCACTTCCGGCTCTGGCAAATAATTACATCGGTCATCGCCCCTGGTGGTGGGCAGTGTGCTAATGTGCGCGTATTATTTTCTCATCAAAATTAATATTTAATTAAAAGTCAAGTGCGGGGACCGAGCGAACACGAGCCGAGAAAGTTAATTTCCTCTAGGGCAGAGCTCCCGATTTGTAGTCACGATGATGTGTATTTTTCGTTGGGAAGTAATGAATTTTGTGGGTTAATTAGGAAACAAAAATGTTAATACTCATTTTCATTTTAAAATTTTATGAAAATGTAATGAATTTTAAAGTAAGTACAACAGAGATTATATTTTATAGAAATTGTATACGGAGATGTAAACCAATTCGTTTATTTAGTTTGTGTATTTATGTTTAAAAATTGTAAGTCTCCAAGCATTTTATTTAGAGTATCTTTCTAAGAACTATTTATAGGTTTCAAGTACCAGACAAAATAAGCATTATAATACTTAGCTCATTGAATGATTATTTTCGCAGAATTAGATCCAGTTGGTTAAGATACCCTTTCTATTGATTTTAAAACTATAAACCTTTCCTTTTGTTTTGAGCCGCCCAGGGGATGCTTTTTTGTTTCTATTGTACAATTAATTCACATAGCATAATGCCAAGTCGATTAACAACAAGCTATTGCATTCTCGTTAGAATATCATGTTAAAATCCTTGCTCAACATGCGCAAAAAGAGAGAGCCCCGAACAAATGCAAATGCAAACACAAAGCGGCGAACGGAAAACAATTGAGGCCTAATGACTGACAGAGTTAATTGTCAGGTCGGGGGATCACAATCCGATTTATGCACTAATTGCGCTGTTCATGTCAAAAGCTGGCCATCGACAACTGGGGCCGATTGTCTGGCTGACAGAGAACAAGCCCGAGGCGAACAAAGAAATTCGGCAATCGAGCGGAATATTCGTGGCCAAAACACTTGACTTGTGCGTGCCCGCAAATCGACAACTAATCAATCAGTGGAAGCCCCCATGGTCTGTCCTGTATCTTTTTTCTGTCCTGTGTCCTGTGGAGAGAGAGCCATAGTCACATGATGGATTGGCCCGTCTTGGGTTTGATTTTGGATCTTGTCTACAGAGGAGGGAGTGCCAACTTTCGTCGCCTCTGAATGGCCGTTTCAAGTTTAATCTCGCGTGGCGAATTGACCAGCGGAGGCGGAGGCGGAGGGCAGTGAATTTGCTTTAATTATGGCTTGATTTATGACTCAATTACCGTTTAATAGTCCAGACCGGATCCAAGTGCTTGGCTTGACTTTGATTTCCAAAAAAGTACTTTCTTTGGCTTGGGAAATGGGGCTACTCGTTCGTCACACTTCACTGGCTGGCGGCTATTCACACCGCAGCCTGGGGAATTTAATTTTCTTTAATATTATTTCTTTGCCGGGATATTCTCTTCACTGCCTGTGCTCCTAGGCTGCCATTTGGCTGACTATTTATTTCTATACTTCTGCCGGGGCAAGTTGGCGCCTAGCACACACGCACAGGCACACGCACACGGAGTCGGACGCGACGCGGACGCGGTCGCGGTCACAGACACTGGCACACACTCTTAAATTCTGGCTAGCTAGCTCCTTGCGACTTCCGGCGTCCTTTATCTCGCATGTGCTATGTGCGGAGCCCTGCTTGGATTCTTGTATTCTCGGCTTCTTGGGTAGGTCAGAAGTCACTGGCTATTCCTCTACTTTTCTGGGCGTTGTTTTTGGTCGCGCCTTGTCAATGCAACAACTTCAACAACACGCACACAGCCGCGCATTTTGGCCAGCTCGCACTCACGCACACACTGCCTGCTATTTTTCAGTACGATTTGGGATTTGGGAATCGCGACGCGCTCGGCTCGGTTCTTAAGGCGTGCGACGGTCGCCCGATGGCCGCTACCAAACAACACAAATATCGAACGTGAACTGACATGGAAATCCGCCGTTTCAGCCAGCCAAAAACAGGCCCAGGCCACGGGATGCCGCTCGGCTGTCTCGGCCAACTTCGTTCGGTTCTGGCCGAGTCCCCAGTCCCAGCGACAGCAGCGCCAGACGGGCGTGGGCCGAACTAATCGGGAGAGAGCCGAAGGACTCGCGGAGCGGGCGCATGGCGATTGTATACTTTTCGGAGCGGGAAAATCCCGAGAGAGAGTCTTCCCTTCGGGGCGGGGAATGTCGGTTGATAGGGGGAAATTTCCCCGTCTTTGCTAACTTCGAAAGAGTCAGGCCCAATGCTCCTCAACTTGTTGCTAAATGAGCATCACACAGAAGATAAAATATAAATTTCAAAATTGAATCAACCATCGGAGAAAAAATTAAATATAATAAGTGCATCAATGATTTAAATTTTCCAAGAACATATTTGACAAAAAGTCGGGAACTTTACTTATTTTTATTCAATATCATTGATTAAAACATTGATTGGTCTTGCAATTCTTATACAAAAATTGTCAGACCTCAAGGTAACATTATTTTGTCTAAAAAATACCGAAACTATAACTAGATTTGCTCTCCAAATCATATATCAAATAAGTAACAACGAAAGAACAACAAAATTACAGAAAATTTACCAGAAAATATTCCGCTAACTTTGGTCGGTATTGAGAAGTAAAAATAAACTTACTTTTAAAGTTAGAAGCAATTTTTTGCTAAAGCACATTAATGGAAATACAAAAAACGAAGAAACTCCTCTTATAATCCTTAAATTTAGTTTCACATACTCCACTATGGTACGATTTTAATACAATCTATCTATATTGAAAGTTAAGCAAATTATGGAGATTTCCCGATTATTTTTCTATTAATTTTTCGATTCCAATTAGTTCGAGTTGTTTAAAAATAAATACCGTAATTCTGACATCTTAATAAATGGCCATGTCTCATAGCAGATGTAAACCTGTTTGAAAATAAACCATAATTTATTTTCTAATAATTCCTTAATTGTTCCTATGGCAGCTATGGACCATTCGGATAACTATGTATACTACCTGCAATAAAAGGGACACTGAAAAGTTTCTCTCAAATAACTCTAAAGCTGAGAGACTAGGCGGACATAGCATGATTGATTATTCATCAGGAATATTTATACTTTATAGGGTTGGAAATGACTCTTTCTCAGCGTTGCAAACTTTTGACTAAAATTAGAATACCCTGAAAGGGTATAAACAAATGGGAGGAAACAGTTATTAATATTTCTCTATAAAAAATGTACATATTAAAAGCACAAAAGCATAGAACATAGATAGTCTGTCCTTGAACCCTGAGTTTTGCAGCAAGTAGCATTTATTTGAGACCCTACTATTAGAGTAATTGGCCATTGCAATTTTGTGGCCATTATCGTTCGTTCACTCTCTAAGGCTCAATTGCGCGACTGATAGAAAGAAAGCTTAGGGAAAGTTGTATTAAATTCAAGAACCATTAAGCCTATGACCAAACTTCCAAAGTTTCTCCTCTGCTTTAAGCTCTTTCAGAGAGCTTTAACAACTTACAGCTTTAAAGCTCCAAAAGTTTTAAGAAGTTCCTAAAATTCCCAATAGGTGGTTATTTAATACACCGCTTCCAAAAGCTTCTTTTAAAAATTTTCGTGACCGCCCAGCAATGTTTTTAGAAGTTCCTAGAACTCCCAATAGGTGGTTAATTAATGCAGCGCTTTCAAAAGTTTCCTGTAACAAGTTTGGTGGAACGCCCAGAAATGTTGTTGAATATATTTGGAAGTTCCTAAAATTCCCAATAGGTGGTTATTTAATAAGATTTCTTGGTTTTAGTTAAAGATTTCTCTTAACTAAAATAAGCATGCTGCTTTACAACACGTTTATTCGTTAAATGTATAATATAAATGCGCTAACATCAATGCTTAGGTCGGTTTAAGGTGGCTTTTGTACTGTGCTAGTTCTAAGATTGGTTTTCAATTACCCAACTCATAAATGTAATCAAAAAATAGTTGACCTAGGTAAAAGTCTAAAATAAGGAAGAGCGACAATATTTTCCGCAAAATGCAACACAGCATGTTTTAAATTTAGGTATTACTTATCTTTTCTTCCTTAGTTCACCGAGAAGATGTGCAACCTGCAGTTAAAAGCACTGCATAATTCAGTTCCCTTTCTTGTTTTCTTACGCAGTGGACCGATTTGGCCCAGTAAAATGGAGGTCAATGGCCAGAAATAACAAAAGAAAGTGGTGCAAAGGCGTTCGTTCGGGCGCTGGCAATGATTTGATGGGGAGGCTCCCCCCTTCTCATTGTGTCTGTGGCTTCTCGAATGGAAGCTGTGAGTGCCACTGGCGGCTGACCTTATAAATCATAATTTCCAACAAATAAATCCTTCACGGACAATTTAGCCGACGGAGCAGTTGCAGGGCCAAAACGGCAACAGTCGCAGGAACGGAACCCTGCGACTCGGATTCTGTTTCCGGTTACGTTTTCTCCGGGCTGCTGGATATTTTGTGTCTGGCAGCCAGAGGCCACGCAATAAAATGATCAACGGAAGTGCATTTCCACGGCAGCCAGTTCGAAGGCTATGCCGGCGAGTGAGGATTTTCTTTGTAGAAGTACAATTAATACTGGGCGTAAAGTCAGCGCCAAGTGCAAGTGATTGATGGGGTCAGCTGCTAAATGTCCATATTCCTGGCTAATAACTCATATCACATACCTTCCCTTTGGCGGAGCCCCTGACCGAATCGAAATGGGGTTTGAGTTCGGAAGTGCCACAAATATGCTGATGATGCGTTTGGTTTTGGGTTAGGTATTTGGCAATCTGCGAGCCACTTACCGATCCACAAAAACCCAACCGAAATGCATTTACTATCAGAAGCGAAGGTGCACTGAAAAGAAAACTTAAATGGCTTTAATATGACTTGAAATAATTGAAATTAAAAGATTTATTTTCTGTAAATTTCTAAATAAGCTGCAAAACAAAAGTCTAAGCCTCCCTGGATGATTTTAAGTATATTTATAGATACATATTGCATTTATTTCTTGTTCACAATATTTTTTCAGTGTACTTGAGTGGGTGAGCTGCTGTGTTACAGTGCGTCCTATGCGAGGGTCAGTTCCCCTGGGGTGTCTTGTGTCTGTTTGCGGTTTGGAGCGAATCTGCATCGACATCCGACGTTTAGCAACTTGCATCGCACAGCGCGCTCAAAAATGTAATTTACACACATTTCTCAGACATTGGCCATTTCGGACAGGCCAGTGGCGAGGGGGTGGTGATGTCAGTTCGACTATTTTGCTAATTTTGAACTTGGCATTTGGACAATTTGGCTTGGGTTTGATTTGTATTTGCAAACATTTGCATGCCGGCCCAGGACAAGCCCAAACTGAACTGAAACTCTGGCCGATTTCAAATAATCAATATTTGTCTACACAGAAATAAATATAATAGGAATCTATTACTCAGTGCCAATTACAGAACAATAATTACTTCTGCAATACTATTAAAATTAAGTGACGAAACACGAATTTGAAGAAATAAAATTATAAAGAAGCCCGATTTATTTGAGTTAATATAATAATATATAAAAAAGTGATTAAAGTAATTAATTTTTCCTGAGTAACAATACCTTGACTTTGTTTTCACAGATCTGTTTATAGAGCTAAATGAATATTTATGAAAATGATTCTCCTTAGACCATATTTTGTACTTGTATTTTCTATTTTTAATACCAATGCTTATCCTCTAATCCCAATAAAAACGTTCTTTGTGTGCACCATTTTTGCAATGCGAATGTGCAGTGTCTAAACATAAACAGAGTGCCCCAAGCATTATTCGATGGGGTTCCCAACGATACTCGTTCTATATAAAGGGGCAGGGCAGGGGCACGGGGAGCGGCACCCTAAACAAACACACCGAGCACGTTGACATGTGCAAGCAGGGCGCGCAATTCCGCTATATGCGTATTATCCCCCGACGCTCCCCTGGCCGAGGAGCTAATTAAAGCGCGCACGCGTGTGTGATATGCCACGCCAGATGTTAGCTTGTAGATGTCTCACCCGAGCAGCGTCAACAAACGCAGGCAACATGTCGCAGGGCGAGCAGAAAAAGTATATACACTGGGCAGAAATACGCCTTAATAAAGGAAGTCCAAAAAGGAAGTCCAAGTCCACTAGGAAGACCAAGGTTTATGTATGTACATTTTGTATTTTGTTTTTAATTTTATATAAGAGTTACTCCATTTCTACCAAAAATACTTACCAAATACAACCAGAAGTACTCAGAATCTAAATTATTCTACATTACCTAACTATTTCCTAGTTATTTTTGCACTATTCCATTTCTTTCAGTGCTCACAGGCTCCCTGCGCTTTATTCTAATCTCAACCGCAACATATTTTAAATTTAGCATAACACGCAGGCACGACAAGGCGGCTGGCTGGCAACTTTATGCTAAGGTCGCCTCATCAACAACATCTTGGGACCCGGCGTCTTTGGCTTCGGGGTGTTTGAACTGAGAGCTGGCGTTGTTTTCATTTGATTTTTGTCGCCACCGCCACCGCCAACGCCATCAAAAAGGTAAACAAACATTTTTTTCCAGCCCCCGAGCGACGTCAAGTACCGCAAATATCTGGAGGGAGCTCCAGTACTTAGTTTAAGCAAATTAAAATGTTCCGATCAAATCAGTAAAGGCAAACTATTAAGGGCAATAACATTAGGAGATCATTTGATACGTTTTATATTATAAGAACATGTATATTTAAAGAATGCCTTTATTCTTAAATTTTAATCAAACTAAGACATTTTTATTGAAATTTCATTGTCAAACACTAATTACTAACACATACTTTTCTATTAAAAATAAATATTTTAATATCTTACTGATCATAATAAAAACTATAAATACCATAATACTTAATGTACCTTTTTTATATCTTTCTTAGTAATTTATTTATATGATGAAAGATAATAAAGACCCATAAGCACCCCTATTAGTATGTTATCGGGGCCGACAATACCCGGAAAATTGTCGTCCCAAGAGTATTCAAATTTCGTTGGAAATATGCTGATTATATCTGGAAGTTAGTCAGCTCGGCTCGACTCCCCCCGGTAGCTGCAAGATGCATAAATTTGCTGCAATTTTTAGCTGTGAGCACTGCCTAATGATTTCCAAAGATTTTTAATAAATTAACGTGCGGCGAATTGCAGCCGCTTGAAATGTTGCACTGAGATGCTCGTGCCACGCCATGCAAAATAATATGGCAAAGTGTGCGTTTCGCTGTGAACTGCGGAGATAAACCCGCAATTGCAAATCAAAAATGCATTGGCATGGAACGAACTCAGGCCCGCCCTCACTCATCTCCTTGTGCGACTCCATATGGAATTCGTATAAAATATACAGCATTTGGGGAATATTACACAGCAGAAATGCGCGAACAACTACCAGTACATAAATGCCAAAAAAACAACATTGAATTTTATAAATATTCGGCATATTAGCATACAATATTTAGGGCAATGTGTTGAAAATACACTTTCGCAGGTGGAAACTTAAGTGGTTTCCCTTATGGATGAATGTATCCAACTGTACATCCAGCTAAAAACCCCTGATAAATGAAACTAATTCATTGAGAAAATAATTTCAAAATAACTGACATGTATGCATATTATAAGCCATTCAGTGTCATCGTTCACTTGACAAAGAGCATCATCAAAACATGCTAATCCATGTCGTGAACAATTTCACTGTTGCGTCCTCCATTATTGCTAACCAAAAATATATACAAAACAAAAGACTTTCGGGCGAACAAAAAATTCAGTAAATAAAATAAATTTTCCAGCAATAACGATGAACGAAAAATGGCAACAACAGCCAGAATGCAAAATAAAATTCGGAGCGATACATAGGAACAACATGCGGTGGAACACAGCTTTGGCGTATGTTCTCGCATAAGCCAAGGCAAAAAAGCGAAAAGAAATATTTTTATATATATATCTAGGGCTGCTGCCGAATTTTTTCTATAAAAATATTATAGGATCCTGTTGTTTCTCTTTTCGCTTTTAGATTTTTTTATTTGCCTTGTGCGCACGGCCAATTGTTTTGTTTATTCCGTTCGGTTTGTTCCTGGTTTTCCTTGCGCCAGTCGGGTTTATAAATTGCACTGAAAAGTGCAGGGAAATAGTTAAGTGATTGATTTAGTGCTGCCCAGAGGCACCCTTCCCTTTTTCGACATCTCCCCCTATTTGACAGCTTTGGGGCTTGAAACGTAGCGAGCGAAAATTGATTTCAATTCGGGGGGTGGCTGTGGGTGTGGGTGGCTCCGTGCGAATGGCGGCATTGGAAATTTCCATGAATGAATTAAGCGCGAAATTTATTAACAATGAAAAGCGATAGGTGGGCTATAGAATTGCGCTAAAATTGGCTACCAAAACTTCACCCATGCCGACCAAACTGGGGGAACCAATTGATATGATTGCAAAGCAATTTCCATTTTTCGGCTCAATCAGCAAATTTAAAAGTTGAATAAATAGGTTGGAGTGCTTCGAAAATAGTTAGTTACTTAATTGGGAATTTTAAAGAATATCTAAGGCATGACAGCCAAAGGCCGTTTATATTCCGATTCGCCGTTAAAATCTTAATTATTTAATAATAAAATATTGAATACATTTTTTTTGTCGATTTTTCAAAATTTTATAAGGGTTACATCATAAAAACTTTTAAAAATTCACCACAAATTTATTTTTTTAATTTTTAAACTCAATATGCCGTTTATTTTCGATTCGCCATTAAAATACCAATTATTTAACAATAAAATACCTAAAAAAAGTGAGAATAAAATTTTCGCCAATTTTCCAAAAATTGATAAGGGGTTACATCATTAAAATTGTCAAAAATTGGCCAATATTTTATTCTTTTAAATTTCTAAAGACGATATGCAGATTAATAAACCTTATAAAGACTAACATAGAACCGCTTTCCGATTTACAATTAAGGCTGTTTTGGCTGAGTTATTATTATTATTATTATTATTATTATGAGCTATTATTTTTAACTTTGATTTGTTTAAAAAATAAGTCTCAGTGAATAACAACAGCAGCAGCCACCTTTGTTTACATAGAATAATCCACAAAATGGATACTTTTAAATCATTCTTTTTTGGGCTTTCTATATACTCTTATTGAAAAAAAGTGGCATCTTTTAGGTTGAAACGATGAGCTATTGTGAATTGACACAAAAATGCGCATACTTGCCATCTTCTTGAGAGCATATTATGCCCAGAATTTCAAGGCTGTTTTGGCCAAGTAATGGTTATTCTTAAGTTTGATTTTTCCAAAAATTATGATATAAAAATGCCAATTTAAGGACCCAAATATCCGCATACTTGAGGTCTTCTGGAGAGCATATTTTGGCCAAAAATTGAATGACAGCCAAATGCCGTACATTTTCCGAATCGCTGTTTTTAAGGCTGTTTTGGCCATGTTATGGTTATTCTTAATTTAGCTTTGTTCAAAAATTAGAACATAAAAATTACGATTAAAGGACCCAAAAATCCGCATACTTGCGGTCTTCTGGAGAGCATATTTTCGCCAAAAATGGAATGACAGCCAAAAGCCATATATATTCCGAATCGCTGTTTTTAAGGCTGTTTTGGCCATGTTATGGTTATTCTTAATTTAGCTTTGTTCAAAAATTAGAACATAAAAATGACGATTAAAGGACCCAAAATTCCGCATACTTGCGGTCTTCTGGAGAGCATATTTTCGCCAAAAATGGAATGACAGCCAAATGCCGTCCATATTCCGAATCGCTGTTTTTAAGGCTGTTTTGGCCAAGTAAAGGTTATTCTTAAGTTTGATTATTCCAAAAATTATGATATAAAAATGCCAGTTTTTAGGAGCCAAATATCCGCATACTTGAGGTCTTCTGGAGAGCATAATTTGGCCAAAAATGGAATGACAGCCAAAAGCCATATATATTCCGATTCGCTGTTTTTAAGGCTGTTTTGGCCATGTTATGGTTATTCTTAATTTAGCTTTGTTCAAAAATTAGAACATAAAAATGAC